>OX596245.1:0-170000 GCA_951394255.1 Polyploca ridens
TTAAGTGTTCCGCAGTTTTAAATAGAAAAACCCGGGAAATAGTGATCCGATTTGGTCGTGCTATATACGAAAAGTTGCGTCTCTGTGCAGCCGACCAGTGTGCGAAAGAAAAGTGAAAATCGGAGTGCGGTGGAAAAAGTTATTAAGTGAAAACCTTTTTTAAGGTTAAGTTTTGTGCAGTTTAGGATCCTGGAAAGCTTATAACTTGGAAACGGAGGCGGTAACCCCCTCATTTTTTATTGCTGTCCGGTGACATCTTGGGAGAAGCAGCTTTTTGGAAGTTTCCTGATTTTTCCAATCAGGGAAACGGCTGGAAATTAAGAAAATCTGCAAACCACGTGGCCACGCGGTACCAGAAGGAGCAGTGGCAGACACGTGGTCTTTGGACAGCTACTAGCAACAAGGACCCCCAGCAATACGGTACAAGAAAATTATTTTTTGGACATTTCAAACCGGAGTTATTCAACATAGAAAACTCAAATTTTGGCATTAAATATCTCCGTAACTTTAGGCAGACCTATACTTTTTTATTTCATATTCTGTTGCGCGCTAGCCTATAGAAAACACATATTCATTTTCAGATTTTTAGTAAACCTAATTTACTAAGAATAAATTTTTTAGTAAAATTTTAAATATTCTAAATTTTTTCAAAAATTTTGTATGAGATGTATTTTTTGTACCATTGCATATGATAGCCCGTAAAATTACGGAAATTTTGATACCCTGTTTATATTTTTCTGACCCTTGGTTCCAGAGATAAGAATTTTTTAGTGTTTTTTGGACTTTACTCATTATTTAATAGAATTTATTACTTTTTGACATCAGGACTGTGTCCTCGATATACTTTCCGACTATATTAAGCCCAAACTCGGGCTTGCTATCCTTTAAATTGCGGATTTTCGAAAAAATCCGCCATTTTGTTTTTTTGTGAAAATTTTTTAGCCTGGCTTATCTTTGGAACGGAGAGGCCTAGGAAACCCGGATTTGGACTATTGGGGGTAGTACCACCGGGTTTATAAAGTGTGTATATTTTTAAGCGTTTTTAAGCCTCAAAAGTTTTTGGGCCTGAAATTGGTTTTGGGACACGGAGAAGGTCGAGCCGAGTAGTTTGCTCCAGATCCGGTCTCTCTCCGACAATTGGTTGCGGAGTTATCAGCCTCCAAAGTGAAGCTTTGACAGCTCGGCGGCCATTTTGGAAAACTTCAACCCGCCACAACTTCGCAGCTGAAAGTCGTAGAGAATCGCGGATTTCATAGTCGGAGTCAGGGGTCTTGGGCCTATAGTTCCTGAAATTTTCAGGCAGATCAGGACGATAATTTTTCCGAGTCCTGAAAACAATTTCAGCTGGTAGAGGGGCTGAAGCTGAGCTAGGTAAGACCAAGTTCGGGTATTCTGCGGCCACTGGTAAGGGAGATATAGCCTGTCAAAGTTTGACTTTGACAGTTGTGCCGCCATTTTGAAAAATTTTCAACATCAATAGCTCCCAAACCAATGGTCTTAGAGCATCGGGATTTTCTTTCCCGAAATTGACAGGCTCAGCTCTATATATTTGTGTAATTTCAGGCGCTTTGGAGCAAAATATTTTTACCAGCTCAAAAGTGGCACAGGTCGGTAGATATCGTCGAGCTCTTTGAGAAAAACCAAAACACGGGGTTAATTGGCCTTCTGGTTCCGAAGATATAGTGGGATAAAAATACCTAGCCTCCATCTTGGTTTTTAACCCAAATATTCGGGCCTGGATATCTTCGGAACAAACAGAGATAGGTATACTGTGTTTGGTATCATCGGAAGGAGCTCGAGGAGAGCTATCTATTGGATACCAAAAAGGGACTCTACATAGAGTTAATTTTTTTTTTTTTTTTTTTTTTTTTTTTTTTTTTTTTTTTTTTTTTTTTTTTTTTTTTTCATTTTGTACTTACTTGACTAACCCCCGGAGGGTCTGACACCCCATAAAAGGGACAATTTTGAATCACTTCCTTGCAGGAAACTGAAAATACTTATTCTTATGGTTATTATTTTGTGTACTTTTTGGCCAACAGCCATATTGACATTTACTCGCTTTTAATCTCGATTGATGTTGTGGTATTCCAAGTGAATACTCTCTTTTCTGGTATACTGGACATACAGATTATATAGAGAAAGCTTATCTTATTGGTAATTGTTTGATTGAGACTGTGCGCGACTGGATTCCCGTGTAGAGGTCCGCTCTACATAAGGTGACCTGAAAATAAACTTAAAACTAAGATACATAAAGAAAAATAGAGTTACTTACCTTACTGTACGTCGACTTACCACGACGCGCTGGCTGACTGGATCTGAAAGGGAAGACAAATATTATAAGCTTTTGACTACAGAATAACATATATACAACTTATACAAACCTTTCTTCATTTCATTTTACTTACTTTCTTCGTGTACTCGTGTTTACAACTTTTACAAATTTACACTTACCTGTGCGAGATACCTCATAATGTTTCGCTCCCCGACCCGTAAGCCGACTGAGGCTAAGCAATCATTACCCCAAAAATCACCGGGATCGACAGAGAAGGCCGGGCCTTCCGAACCAAAAATGACTACAGCCCCCAGTGTCCGACGTAGCGTAGGGGAATGGGAGACTGGGAAACCCAAGCCGCCCCCACACTCACCTGTAAAAAAGAGCATAACTGCCGCCCCCGCGGGGCCAAAGGACAAACTTCAGCAGGACAAAAGTTCTACTCGGCGAACATCGGTCGAGGCAGCCGCAAGCCCACCTAAATCTAAATCTACGGAGCCCTACCGATCTAGAGCTATGGAGGCCAAAGCTTGCCTTGCTACGGCAAAGACACACCTCAGTGACTCCAGAAACCTCAGGAAAGACATCAAAACTGAGGTCACGACGGCGGTTGAGCGGCTGTACCAACTCGTGCTAGAAGCAGAAAAGGAGGTAGCAAAAGGGAAAGCCGAAAATAAGAAAATAAAGGGACAAGAGAACAAGGATCGGGAGAGCGAGATAGAGACAGAGGGAAATAAGGAAAAGGGAACGGACCCCACCACCTCCGACACTGCCCCGAATAAAAAACAGATGGAGGACTTGATGCAGACCATCAAAGACCATGGACGGTTAATGACTGAATGTAAGGAGTACACACAGACATTGACCGAACAATTAAAAACTGTGTCCACCCCTGAAAACAGGCCAACCTACGCGTGGGCTGCATCGATGCCAAAAAAGACCGCGCAGATCCACTCCATTGTGGTCTCTTCTGAGGGACAGGAGAGTGGCGAGGAAGTGGTGGCCAAGATAAGGGGAGCAGTGAGGGCAAAGGAGGAAGGCCTCCAAATCGAAAGGGTGAGGAAGGCTAGGGACCAAAAGGTGGTGGTCGGCTGTCAAAGCAGAGAGGAGATGCAGAAGGTCGCAGCAAAAATAAGAGACTCCGGCGGGAACCTTAAGGTTGAGGAGATGAAAAATAAGGACCCACTCATCATTCTCAGGGACGTACTAAGCTACAACACCGACGAAGATATCGTAGCATCCCTGAGAAATCAGAATAAGAACCTCCTCGGTGACATAGCCCCGAAAGACCAGAGGCTAATAGTCAAACACCGCCGGAGAGCGAAGAATCCCCTCGAAGGTCATGTGGTCATGCAGGTGGCACCACTGGTGTGGCAGCGCCTGACCGACGCGGGGAAAGCCCACGTAGACTTGCAGCGTGTGAGGGTGGAGGACCAATCGCCACTGCTGCAGTGCTCTCTCTGCCTCGGTTACGGACACAGCAAGCGCTTCTGTAAGGATACAGCAGTTAAATGCAGTTACTGCGGCGGATTGCACATGTCAGCAGACTGTGCGGATCGATTCGCAGGTGAGCCGCCATCGTGTTGTAATTGCTCGAAAACGGGAACGGCATCTGCAAACCACACCGCTTTTAGCATGGAGTGTCCAGTGAGAAGAAAGTGGGACGAGATAGCAAGAGCTTCTGTAGCATACCAATGCTAAGGTGGTTCCAGGTGTCTCACGAGTAACTGCTCCAACACAGTACGTGGTCGCGCAGGCGAACCTCCAGAGGAAGAAGCTGGCAACGCAAGAACTCATGCTCGAGGCTACTAAGCGAAGGATAGCCTTCGCGTTGGTTCAGGAGCCATACGTGGGCAGTATCAAGGCGATGGGGTCCTACGGGGGGGCGAGAGTTTACCAGAGCGCGAACCGTGGCGAGGGGACCGTGAAGGCGGCAATAGTCGTGTTTGACCATGAGGTCGACGTTGAGCAATGCTCAAAATTCACCACCAACAACATCGTGGTGGTAAAGCTACGAACGAACGCCTGGGAGATTCTTGCGGTCTCGTATTACTTCGAGCCCGATCAGCCCATAGAGCCATACTTGAACCATATAACTGCTGCAATAAACGAGCTCAAGCCAAGAAATGCCTTAATTGGAGGGGACGCCAACGCGAAAAGTGCATGGTGGGGGAGTAGTACCATCGATGATCGCGGTGAAGCACTGGTGGGAATGGCCGAAGAACTCAAATTGCAGGTCCTAAATTGCGGGAACAAACCCACCTTTGATACCGTTAGAGGGGGGCGCAGGTTAACCAGCTGCGTCGATGTGACGCTGTGTACGGAGGATTTCTTGACCCTAGTGGAAGAATGGTCAATCGCCGAAGACCTGACGAGTTCGGATCATAACGGCATAATAGTAAGAATTCAGTTACAAAAAGGTAAAAGCACTAGAATCAACAGGACTACAAGAAAATACAATACAAAGAAAGCAAATTGGGAACTTTTTTGTAAAAAACTAGACCAATTTAAAATAGAAGATAACATTAATACAATAGAAATAGAACAGATTAATAATACAGAAAATTTAGACAAAATTATAGAAAAATACACAGAAGTAATAACTAAAGCTTGCGATAAAGCCATACCAAAAAAGAAGGAAAACAATAAACTTACTATGCCGTGGTGGTCCGATGAACTCGCAGCGATGAAACGCGAAGTCAACACCAAAAGGAGGAGAATCCGCTGCGCTGCGCCATCCCGTAGAGAAGGTGTGATCGCGGCGTACCTGCAACAAAAAGAAAAATATGAGTTAGAGGCCAAACAACGACAAATTGAGAGCTGGAAGGAATTCTGCCAGAAGCAAGACAGGGAAGGGATGTGGGAGGGCATCTATCGAGTCATAAAGAACACCACAAAAAGGCAGGAAGATTTACCACTGGCTCGTGATGGAAAGGAAGTAGGGCAAGAAGAGTCAGCGAAATTGCTGGCAGAGGTCTTCTACCCAGAAGACACGGAGGAAGATGACAACTCAGACCATAGGCAAACCAGAACTCTTGCAGACCGGATAAACGACTGGAGTCATGATGAAAACCATGACCCAGTGTTTACTACGGAGGAGCTCAGGCAATCTATGGAGAGCTTCAATCCGAATAAGGCCCCAGGACTAGACGGCTTCACAGCTGACATCTGCCAGCGCACCATAGCCAGGGACGTGGAGTTACACCTTGCTATCTTCAACAAGTGCTGGCAGTTAGCCCACTTCCCAAAGATGTGGAAGGAGGCCATTGTGGTGGTTCTAAGAAAACCCGGGAAGGACGATTACACCAGCCCAAAATCGTACAGGCCGATAGGGCTCCTATCAGTGATGGGCAAAATCTTGGAGAAGATGATGGTTAAGAGGCTAAATTGGCACCTGGTACCCAGGATAAGCCCCCGCCAGTACGGCTTTATGCCGCAACGAAGCACGGAAGACTCCCTCTATGACTTGACGGCACACGTGAGGAGCAAACTTCGAGAAAGGAAGCTCGTCACGATGGTGTCACTGGATATAGAGGGAGCCTTCGACAGCGCGTGGTGGCCGGCCATCAAGGTCAGACTGGCGGAGGAACAGTGCCCTGCGAATCTCAGGAGGTTGATAGCCAGCTACCTGAGTGACCGTAAGGTCCGGGTTAGGTACGCTGGCCATGAGTTTTCAAAGGGCACTAACAAGGGATGCGTCCAGGGGTCAATAGGCGGCCCCATCTTATGGAACCTGCTCCTTGATCCGCTGCTAAAGAGCCTCACACAAAGGGGCAATTATTGTCAAGCCTTTGCGGATGACGTGGTGCTGGTGTTCTCCGCGGAGACTGCACTTGAGATCGAAGGACAAGCCAATGCCGCTCTCGAGCATGTTCGGAAGTGGGGTGTCATGAATAAGCTGAGGTTTGCACCGCACAAAACCTGTGCAATGGTGCTGACCAGAAAGCTTAAGTATGACACGCCACGTCTGACCATGGGCGGGATAGACATCGGAATGTCCAAAGAGATCAAGATCCTGGGGCTCACGATTGACGAAAAGCTCACGTTTAACAGCCACGTAGCTAATGTTTGTAAAAAGGCTTTGAACATTTACAAACAACTGTCAAGAGCCGCCAGGGTCAGTTGGGGTCTCCACCCGGAAATAATAAGGGTAATTTATACGGCGACAGTGGAGCCCGTTATAATGTACGCTTCCAGCGCCTGGTCGACGGCTTCTAAAAAGATCTTGGTTCAGAAGCAGCTGAATGCGGTGCAGAGGGGATTCGCTCAGAAGTTGTGTGGAGCCTATCGCACAGTATCCCTGAATGCGGCATTAGCCCTGGCTGGGGTACTTCCGCTTGACATCAGGATACAGGAAGCAGCCGCTCTGTACGAGGCCAGGAGGGGAGCGCCCCAGCTAGGGCTGGCGGACAGGGAGGTGGAACGGATGGTTCCCCGCGCTGATGCCCCGCATCCGGCGGAACAGGTGACCCTGGAGCTCACTTGCCTGGTGGACCAAACACAAGTGGAGAACCACGCTACCCAAGATGTGCAAATCTACACCGATGGTAGCAAAATTGAGGGCAAAGTAGGAGCAGCCCTCTCAGTATGGAGTGGAGGAGAGGAAAAAAGAGCCCACAAGCTCAAGCTACCGTCGTACTGCACAGTCTACCAGGCCGAACTCCTGGCCATTTGTAGGGCCACATCGGAGGCACTAAGGAGCGGCAAGCCTAGCTGCGCCATTCTGAGCGACTCCCGCTCAGCGCTAGAGACAGTGGCCAACCCGGTTTCCCCCCACCCCCTAGCAGTAGAAGCGCGATCTAACATCAAGCGCAGCCGACTCCAGAACAAGGTCATAGACCTGTTCTGGATTAAAGCTCATGCAGGGTTGGAGGGAAATGAGCGGGCAGATCAACTGGCCAAAGAAGCTGCGCTCAACGACAAGCGGAAACCCGACTACGATAGATGCCCGGTCTCATTCATCAAGCGACAGATTCGTCTGAGGTCGCTTGATGAATGGGACCGGAGGTATAGGAGCGGCGAAACAGCCGCCGGTACTAAGATGTTCTTCCCTGACATAATTAGGTCCCATAAGATCATCCGCCAAATCCAGCCAGCCGGCATTATCACGCAAATACTGACGGGACACGGCGGGTTCTCCGCATACTTGAATAGATTCAAGTGCAAGGAGAGCCCGTCGTGTATCTGCGATACTAACGTAGAGGAAACGGTCGCGCATATTCTCTTCGAATGTCCGGTTTACGGAAGGCGGAGACGCGAGGCCGAAATACAACTCAATGAGGCACTCAATCCCGAAAATGTCGCAAAAATAGTAAGTAATAAGAAAATGTATCCATTGTTTTTAGAATACTGTGTTAAAATAGCTAGCAATGTAATTAAAAGAAATAAGTAGGATAAATTATGTCTTACACATATTATGTATATATGCGCATAGACATAAAAAACATAGAGTATAAAATAAGTGTAAGTTAACCAGTACGATAACCATAAGTAGAAATTAATATAGTACATAAGGTTTGTAATCCCGTTAGTATATAAGAAAATTTGTGTTAATTATCTCGTATATGTATACAGAAGTGTATTTAGTTTATAAGCAAATGTATTTTCTCTTTGTTATATGTAAAAAGTATGTGTTTAATTGTTGTCTCCTTTGCTGTACATGTTAAATCGTTTTATTTAAATAAAAATCACCCTTCTATGAAAAACTAATTTGTTAGAATAAGCTCTGACAAAGTCAGAGGTAGCTCGCGGGCCGGGCCATTATAGCGCCCGGACAGGAAAAAAAAAAAAAAAAAAAAAAAAAAAAAACCTAACCTAACCTTTTTTTTTTTTTTTGACCCAGGGAAATCCTACATGGATACCCGGCAACCTCGGGGGAGGCGACCGGGTTATGTCAGACTCCTACTGACTAAAACCCTGGGGTGTTCCTCCTCTCACCAATAGCGGGGCTACGGGAACCGCAAAGGTCTGCAACCGCGTGCCCCGCCGTGGTGTCGCTCCCCTTAAAGTGGGGAGCCCTCCTCGTCGGGGCGGGGCTTGTTCGGACAAAATAACCGAACAAGCCCCGCCCCCCTCCGCTGAGATGCCCACAGAACACGTAGGGCATCTCCAGCACGGGACCTCTAGTGTGGACAGCAGATCCCCCGATCTACCGCCCACAGGTCCCCTAGGGCGGCGGCATCCGGGTCGCGAAGGCCCGTCGCCGTCTGCCCCAGCGCCGGCGACGGATCGGGAGCGAGTCGACAGCGTCTTCTCGCTCCCGCTCCGCCGCCCCCTTCTGCAACATCACCTCGTTGCAGAAGGAGGCGACCGCCTCCCACGACTCGTCGCTCTCGACCATGGCCGAAACCACGGCCGGCAGCGACAAGTCCCCACCAATGGCCGCGGACAAGGCGGCGCGAGGGACCGCCCAAGCTGAGCACTCCTCGCGCGTATGTTGCGCCGTGTCCACGACCCTGGCCACGCAATGGTGGCACCCCCCCGTGGGCTCTCTACCCGCCACCCGGCACAAGTAGTCACCGAAGCAACCATGCCCGGTGAGTACCTGTGTCAGGTGGAAGGAGAGAGCCCCATGCCGCCGTTCCAGCCACTCCCTAAGGATGGGCCGGACGGCGGCCACCAACGCCTGACTCGCCCCGGGATTTTCCAGGCGAGCCGACCACCTTTGGAGAAGGACCTCATGAGCGTCCTCCCTCCAACGCCGGATTTCCAGCGGGTGGGGGCGGCCACCATCGACCACCTCCGCCCTCTTTCGCCGATACACCGCCGCGAGCACCTCGGCTTCGAGGTCCCACGGCGGCGTACCGGCAAGCACACACGCGCCGACGCACGACACGGTGCGGTACGCCCGGGCCACCCTGAGCGCCATGGCGCGCTGCGGACGTCGCAGCGCAGCCAGGTTACGGGCGCTCATGGCGTCTGCCCATATTGGCGCCCCGTAGAGCGCCATGGAGCGTACCACACCGTTGTACAAGCGTCGGCAAGTGCCTCCGGGGCCTCCCAAGTTGGGGAGGATACGCCCCAGAGCTCCGGCCGCTGCCACCAATTTTGGGGCCAGCAGCCGGAAGTGCTCTTCGAACCTCCATCGGCCATCTAAGACGAGTCCGAGATACTTCATCGTCGTCCCGACGGCGATGGAGGTTCCTCCCACCATTATTGTAGCTCCAGGGGGCGGCCTGTTCCGCGGCCCATGGAACACGAGGGCCTCCGACTTGTTCAGAGCGACCTCGAGTCCCAGGGCGCGGATCCTGGCCACCACCTGGGCCACGCCCGCCGTGGCGAGGATGGATGCCTCTCGCAAGGTGCTGCCGCGGGCCGTCACGAGGGTGTCGTCGGCGTAACAAGTTACATCGACCCCCCGCAACATAGCCCCCCGCAGCACCCAGTCGTAGCCGATGTTCCACAGGAGCGGTCCCAAGACCGATCCCTGTGGAACACCGCAAGACATCTCCCTCCTCCCGGAGCCGTACTTCGTCGGGAACACGACTTCTCTCCCGGCGAAGTAGTCGGCCACGACCCTCTGAAGGTACTGCGGTACCCGATGATACCGCAGCGCCGCTCTCACGGTCTCCCAGGGCAGCGTGTTAAATGCATTGCGGATGTCTAGAGACACCGCAAATAACACGCCACCCCGGGAGACGGCCTCCTCGGCGAGGTCCCTGACCCGCGCGACGGCATCCAGGGTCGATCGACCCCGGCGGAAACCGAACTGCGCGTCATCGACGTCCGGATCCATACTCTCGACGAGGCGAGCAGCGAGCACACGCTCGAATAACTTGCTCACCTCGTCGAGCAGCACGATCGGACGATACGACGACGGCTGTCCGGCCGGGCGGCCGCCCTTCTGTAGAAGGACGAGCTTGCCCGTTTTCCACCGCTGGGGAAATCGGCCCTGCGCCAGGCACGCTGAGAACAGGGACCTCACCCTCTCACCAATCTCCTCCAGTGCGATCGCCAGGGCGGTTCCCGGCACACCATCCGGGCCCGGGGCGGTCTTCTTCGACTTTAGTCTTAGGACGGCCGCCCCGATCTCGCCCTCCGATACCGGTGGCGGGGGACCCTCTTCCCCAGCGTCTCGCACCAGATGGGGAGCCACCATCGATGGGGGCACCCACTCCTCCCGACGCGGAAAGAGGGCGTCGACCACCTCTTCGAGAAACTCCGGCTGGAGACTGCTCGTCAGGGGGGGAGCCCAAGGCCGCATCTTATTTCGTACGACCCTGTATGGTCTCCCCCATGGATCCCTATTGAGGATCCCCAGCCATTCCTCCCACGCTGCCTCCTTGGCCTGCGCAATAGCGACCTGGAAGGTCGTGCGCAAGGCACTGTAGGCAGCGAAGGAGGTTTCCTCTTCGGTGTGGTCCCTGACCCGCCTCCTTCTGCACCGGGTGTAACGGCGGCGCGCCGCCACACACGCTTCGCGCACTTGGCGGAGATCGTCACGCCACCAGTACACCCAGCGCCGCGGCGGAACGGGACGGGCCCTCGGCATCGCCGCATCGCAAATGCGAGCCAGCGAACTGCCGAGGAGCTCCGCCTCCTCGTCCACGTCGGCGACGATGTCAGGACCCAACACCCAGGCCTCGACAATTGCCTGCTCCCCAGCCCGCTCCCTGTCTAGGCGACCCAGCACCCATCTGGGACCATCCCCGGCACGAGGGGATCGGGCGTGCATCGGCGAGGCGGTGGTGAGTGCGGAGATATCGAATCGGATGTAACGGTGATCCGACAACGTCTCCGCATCCACCACCCTCCAACCCTGAATACGGCGCGCAAGGGGAGCCGACGCGAACGTTATGTCCACGATCGACCCACCCTGTCGCCGCACGCACGTGTGCTCCGACCCCACATTGATTATGGCCAGGCCCGTGGCTGCAGCCCACTCTTCGAGCACCTCCCCCCGTGCGTCCGTCACCGGGGATCCCCACGCCGTGGATTTGGCGTTGAAATCCCCAGCAACTAACACGGGGTGAGGGCCTACTTGCCCGACCAGAGCCCCGACCTCAACGAGCATCTGCTCGAATTCGGCGAGGCTCCGGCTGGGAGGAAAGTAAATCCCCACTACTGCAACGTCGCCCACGATAGCCATCACGTGGCCCCGACCCTTCACAACACCTGCAAAGGGTGGGGCACCGGCGGACATCTGGGCGACGATGGCCACCGAGTCCTCACGGTCCCCAACCCAGTCATCCCGGGTGGGAACAAAGTAAGGCTCGGCGACCACGGCTATTTTGATCTCCCACTCCGCCATTGTCTGGACCAGCAGGTCCTGAGCCCTGGCGGAGTGGTTGATGTTCGCCTGCAGAATGGGCCACGGTGTCATTTATTGGCCGTGTCCATAGGCTCCTCCTCGGCACCACTTGGGTGCTTGGTCGGCTTGGGGGCTTTGGGACCCTTAGCCTTCCTTTTGCTACTGGTGCCGCTTGGGCACCCAGGCGACCCACCGAGGGCGTGCTCCGCTGGCTTGCCCGCAGCTGCACAGATGGGGCAGTTAGGCGCCGACTGGCACTCGCGTGCCCGGTGATCCGGCTTCCCGCAGCGGTAGCACAGGCTGCTGCGGTCCACTTCGGCTGCACATTTGCTGGCGACGTGGCCAGCCTCCAGGCACCTGAAGCACCTGAGGGGTCGGAAGTCCAGCAGCGCTACACGCGCCGACACCCAACCCACTCTAAGGCGACCAGCGTCTACCAGTTTCTTCGCAGCCTCCACCGGGCAGCTCAGCCATAATGAGCCACGGGCGCTGATAACGCCGGCCTTTACTTGGTCGGCGGGGCACCCTCCTACATTGGCGACGGCATTAATTACCTCTGCCTCTGTCACCGAGTCATCCAGCTCAGCGACCCTGATCTCCGCCCGCTTAACCGGGCGCGTGACGCGAACCAAATCCGCACTCAAGACACCTCTGAGTGCGGTAGCTAGCGAGTCGGCCTTTTTGGCGCCCGTCTCACCAACTACTTCCAACATACGGGCGCCTGTCACCGTCGTCCTGCAGCGCATCTCACTAATACCGAGGCTCTCGTAATCCAGCCTACTACGAGCCTCGGTTAGTATGGACCTGTAGGTCGCGCCTTTTTCAGCCGCGCCCGGCAGCAGGGTAAGCGTCACCGCTGCTGTGCGCGGGGGGCAACCTAACCTAACCTAACCTAACCTTTTTTTTTTTTTTTTTTTTTTTTTTTTGTCGAGGTGGAAATCTTCTAAAGATACCCGGTCACATTGGGGGTGTGACCAGGTTATGTGGGATTCTTACCCACTAAAACCACCTCGGTGTCCCTCGAGTCGCTTGTTGCTGGGTACATGGGTGCGCAGTTGCATTCTTCCACGTCCCAGCTGCGACGGCCTGTTGAGGCCCCTCCGACTATATGAGTGAGGACGTCCTCACCTTATGTCCTTCCAGAGTAGCACGTGGGAACACTCACGTGTCTACTCGAGCCAAACGAGTTGAGCGACGGACTCCCCCAAGTCCGCCACTCAATGGCTCACTTCCACTGGGGGGAAGGTGGCTGGCATATGCCTCCCTTCGGCGCCCTGTTCTTCGGCGGCGGATAACAAGGGTGGTTGTATCCTCCCTGTCTCTCTCCGCCGCTTCCTTCGCGAGCATTACCGCCTCGCTGAAGGTTAGGACCGCTTCCCACGAGCTCTCATCGTTGACCATCGCGTGGACAACTGATGGCAACGAGAGGTCGTGCCCCACATCGGCGCACATAATACTGCGCTCAACTGCCCAGGCTGGGCACGCCTCCAGCGTATGCTGGGCCTCATCCACGAGGCACCCGTCGCAATGGTGACACTCGGCGGTCGGCTCCCTCCCAACTATGCGACACAGATACTTGCCGAAACAACCATGTCCCGTAAGTATTTGCGTCAGTCGGAAGGTTAGGACGCCATGTCGCCTGTCTATCCACTGCCGTAGGACCGGGCGAATTGCCTCGACGGTCTTTACACCCGCACTAGGCCGCCTCAGCCTGGACTCCCATTCGTCAATCGCCATTTCGCGCAACTGCGCTCTACACCTTTCCATTTCCCTTGGTGCTGGTGAATGGCCCCGGTCATGCGCCTCCTCACGCCACTGGTGCAGTGACGCAAGGGCCCTCGCATCCAGGTCCCATGGCAGCGATCCAGCTAGCACACACGCCGCCTCATGTGAGATTGTACGGTAGCCCCTTATTACCCTGATCGCCATCGCTCTCTGCGGCTTTCTTAGGAGAGCGATATTACGGTTGTTCAGGGTGTCCGCCCATACGGGGGCGCCATATAGAGCCATTGACCGTACAACCCCAATAAACAGCCGTCTACAGGGCGTATTCGGGTTACCCAGATTGGGTAGCAGTCGCCCGAGAGCACCCGCCGCACCCATCAGCTTAGGCGCTAAACACCGAAGGTGGGCTGCGAAGTCCCATCGGCTATCAAGCACGAGTCCCAGGTACTTCATTGTTGATTTGACGCCGATGCGAACCCCGCCAACAATTATGTGAGCGTCTCGTGGTAGTGCGCCTCGAGGTCCATGGAAACAAAGGGCCTCGGACTTATTAAGAGCCACCTTAAGACCCAGCCGACGGATTCTATTGACTACCTGCGCTACTCCTGCAGTGGCAAGTATGGCGGCTCTCCTATAGTCAGAGCCGCGAGCTGTCACAAGAGTGTCATCGGCATAACAGGTTACATCGGCTCCCCCGGGAATGTCACCCCGCAACACCCAGTCATATCCAATATTCCACAATAGGGGGCCCAGGACTGAGCCTTGTGGTACTCCGCATGACATAACACGCTGACCCCAGCCTGCTCGGCCTGGGTATACCACCGTCCGCTCAGAAAGGTAGGCTCCGATAATACGGCGCAGGTACAGTGGCACTCCATGAAACCGGAGTGCCTCATGTATGCAAGCCCAGGGAAGGGTGTTGAAGGCATTAGCGATATCAAGGGACACCGCCAAGACGACCTCACCCTGGGAAACTGCTTCCTGCGCTAGGAGCCTCACCCGCAACAATGCGTCGATTGTAGACCGACCCTTACGGAACCCATATTGATTGTCCGCTAGATCCGGACCAATTCTCTCAAGATGCCTGACGATACGACCGGCAACTATGCGTTCAAACAATTTTGCCACATCGTCGAGCAATACGATGGGCCGGTACGCAGAAGGCGACTCCACCGGACGTCCATCTTTTCTGAGAAGCACTAGTCGTCCCGTCTTCCACCTCTGTGGTATTAAGGATTGTTCCAGACAGGCATTGAATAGTCTCCTCAGTCTTGGTTCCAGTGCATCCAGGGCCAAAGTCCAGGCACGACCAGGAATGCCATCAGGACCAGGAGCAGCGTTTTTGGCGCGCATCCTCAGCACTGCCGCCCCTAGTTCTCCACTTGTAATTTCCGGTATTTCAGAGTCAATCCCTAAATCTGGCTGGGCAGTCATTGTTGGGGACTGATGTTCATCGCTTCGCGGAAATAGTGCCGCAACAACTCCCTCTAGTAGCTGAGGCTGAAGACTTTCTGTAAGCGGAGGTGCCCAAGGACGAAGCTTATTCCTCACCGCTTTGTACGGCCTACCCCATGGGTCACGATTGAGTGTTTCGAGTGACTCTTCTGTACCTCGGGTTTTCGCTTCGCTTATTGCCACCTGTAGTGCTACTTTACGTTCCCGATAGGAAGCATATAACTCAGCTTGAAGGGTCTCGTCCCTACGTCGTCTTCTACGGCAACGTGTATACTGGCGTCTCGCCTCGACGCAAGATTCACGTAGTTGCGTTAGTTCCGCGGACCACCAGTATACCTGAAGCCTTGGGGGACGGACCCCGGAGCGGGGCATCGAGGCATCGCAAATCATCGTCATGCCTTCTCGAAACCACTCAGCCTCAGCATTGACGTCAACAGGTCCTTCTGGTGTGGATCCCCATGTTTGTACAATTGCCGCCTCCTTCAGCAATTCCTTATCGAGACACTTTAACTGCCACCGTGGACCAATTTCAACCGGAGCCCGGCTCCTACTGCTACCCGGAGCTACTTGAAGCACAGTGGAGACATCGAACTGAATGTATCGGTGGTCCGATAACGTCTCCACGTCCTCCAGCACTCTCCAGCTTTGAACACGGCGCGCCAGGGCAGAGCTCGCGAATGTGACATCCACGATAGATCCACCCTGCATCCGCACGCACGTGTCGGTTGAGCCCCGGTTGAGAATAACCAAACCATTCGCCAGCAGCCATTCGTCAAGTACCTCCCCTCGCACGTCAGTCACCGGAGATCCCCACGCAACGGATTTTGCGTTGAGATCTCCAGAGACCAGCACAGAGTGTGGGTGGCTTTGCCCGACTAAGGCGCCTAGCTCAACGAGGAAGCACTCAAATTCGGCAAGAGTTCTATTCGGAGAAAAATAGACAGCTATTATAACAATTTCTCCGACTAGCGCTGCTACATATCCTCTGCCTTTTGTAACCTTCTCAAAAGGGGGTGAACCAGCAGCACTTCGACTAAACATCGCTACCAAGCCATCCCTGTCCCCTACCCAGTCCACGCCTGGAGGAACAAAGTACGGTTCCGCGACCACACCCACATGAATCGCCCACTGTGCCATGCTCTGAAATAGAAGGTCTTGGGCTCTGGCACAATGATTGATATTCGCCTGTAGAAATTTTGTGATTGCCATTAATTAATTATCCAGTAATCATTGCTTCCGCCTCCTGAGTGACCACTGCCTCACTGGTGTTTGGCTGTGATGCGGCAATAGCTGGTTTGGCAGTTCTTGTCTTCGCCTTCTTTTTATTGCCCGACGGTTTGGATGTAGTGCAGGTCTTTCCTCCTAGTGCATGGGCTGCTGGCTTACCTGCAGCCGCGCAGACCACGCAGTGCGGCATGGCTGTGCATTGACTGACTTTATGGTCGGGCTGACCGCAGCGGTAGCACAACATGCTTCGGTCTATCTCTGCATTGCATCGCCCCCGGACATGACCCAGATCGAGGCACCGGTAGCAGCGCATTGGTTTCGACGGTATGAGTTTTACCTTAGCAGAAACCCAGCCGACGAGCAATCTCTTGCTATCCACCACTAATTTTGCAGCAGCAGCTGGACAGCTCACTATTACTGAGCCCATGCCATCATGATCCTCACGGATTTTGCCCACTTTAACGGACTCCGTCGCACAACCACCAGCTCTTGCGATAGCCGCCATCACGTCTTCCACATCGACGGATTCATCAAGGCCCGAAACCCGTAGGTCCACGCACATCACGGGTCTGGACACCCGAACATCCTCCTCATTAAAGAAGCTTCTCAGCTTTGCTGCGAGGGAATCCGCCTTATCGCCGCTATTAGCGCCCGGTACAATTAACATACGGGCGCCCGTAGCGGCCTTTTTAAATCGGAGGCCAGGGATGCCCAGACTTGCCAAATCTAATTTACCTCGGGCTTCTTTAAGTGCCTTCTCATATGACACGCCTCTCTCTAGTGCTGGTGGCTGCAGTGTAAAGACTACAGCCGCTGATCGAGGGACGTGAATTTGTAGCTTCGGCTGCTGCAACCGCCCTGGCACAGGCATGGGCTGTGCCTGGGGTGTCTTAGCTTTTTTGCCCCTCCCAGGCACTAAGCTCCAGGGCTGCTCTTGAGGTCCAGGGGCTAGTGAGAGAGGTCGAGGTTCCTCTACTGGCTGGTTCTGAACGGGGGGAATGGCTTCCTTTTTCCCACGACGCTTTTTTCCACCTCGTCGAGTACCAAGGCCAACTTCTGACTCAACTGGGGGAGGAGCTTCGTCCTTTTTTGTGCGCCCAGGAGGCGCAGCACCTGCTTTCCGTTGGCGCGTAGAGGGCGCATGATCCGCAGCAGATGCAGTAGCCGCATTACAAGTGGCGTCCGCTTCAGGCGGAGGCGCAATCACCCGGTCCACGGCCAACGGTGGTCTAGAACGGCACGCTGGGAGTAGTCTCCCATCAATTTCAAGTGCCTCTAGCTTGGCATCCATCATAAATCCAACCTGGCTTATGATGGTTTGTGCTAGTTCGTCTGTGTTTTGAGGGCTAGAAGGTTGCTTCGCCCTCGCCTCATCTGAGACCTTCTGCATTTCAGCTCTAAACTGCGCCAGTTCTTTGCGGATCTCAGATATTTCCAGCTCGAGGCGGGCATTTTTTGCCTGCAGTCGCTGGGTCTCACCATTTACAGAGCGTCTCTGCAAGGCTTCCACTGACTGAACAATTACAGTGGAAGCATCTTTCAGATGTCTGATATATGAACCTTTCAGGTGAGTAGATTTCTTGGCGACCGTTGTTATTATCTCCACGGAATCCAACACTACTTTGCCCAAATCTTGTGCCGTCATGTCTTCCACTTCTGCAAGCGTACGCGAATCGATCACATGGCGGATTCCCCGTGATAGCTGAGCCAGCTCCTCCTCCATCTGGACCTCAGACTCGCTACGTGTCGTAGCAATGATTTCGGCCCGAGTTTGTATAAGTCCCACAGGGGGACTATGTCCCTTACTTCTCCTGGGAGTGTTTAACTTCCGAACTCCTACTCGCTCTGTACTCGAACTGCTGTCCGAACCTGAGCCAGTTGACTTCATTGAGCGTGTCCGCTTCCTCCAGAGCCTACCGGGAATGCCAGAGTCAGGCACGCCCGATTCCATGTCCATATCTTCCATCTGCTCTTCATTCTCTTTATTGATATCTATGTTCTCCTCTTTCTTCTCTTTAGAATTGATATCTGTAGCTCGCTCCAATACCACGCTACACGACCTTATTCTCTCTCCTTCACCTTTATTTGTAGATTTCTCTACATCGTCGTCGTCCCGTGGGCCAGTTTGGCCAACCTGTGATTGCGTGTCCGAGGACACGAAGCGAGAGTTGCCCCCCCCAGAATACGAGGGGCAGCCGAGGTCCGAGGGCCTCGGGAGGGATTCTCCACCTGCGGAGCAGGTGGTACCCTCCTGGGGTATAATCTTATTTCTCTGCGCTTTCATGATTTGGCTGACTACAGCTTTCCTTTTTTGCTCCAAGGGTGTGGTCCCTCTAGCATGACCTAAGCTCAAGTACCCCCCCAACCCTAAACTACGTGACCTACGCTCAAAATACCCCCCCACCCTAAACTAAAGGAACGATAATTAAGGAAAGGGAAGGAAAGGGGAAAGGATAGGGCAGCCCGCATCGCCGGTCATCTCTCATAATAAGAGAAGTACCGAGAGCAGCCTCGCCCTTTGAGGTTAGGAATAGGAACGAGGGAAAGGAAAAGGAAGGGAATGTGTTGCTCTTCGTCTGATCCCTCACCCCGTGCCTCCCGGTATGGGTAGCCCTGCCGGTATAGCCACGAGGATCATTAGGACACGCAAGCCCCCCCACCACGACAAGGTGGCAACACGTCGGGGGGGAACCTAACCTAACCTAACCTAACCTAACCTAACCTAACCTAACCTAACCTAACCTAACCTAACCTAACCTAACCTAACCTAACCTAACCTAACCTAACCTAACCTAACCTAACCTAACCTAACCTAACCTAACCGATAGTGTTAAGGAAACCAGGGAAGGATAACTACACCAGCCCAAAGTCTTACAGACCAATAGGACTGTTGCCGGTAATGGGCAAGATACTTGAAAAGATGGTGGTCAGACGGCTACGTTGGTATCTGACACCCCGGATAAGCCCCCGCCAGTACGGCTTTATGCCACAACGAGGTACGGAAGACTCTCTCTATGACCTAGTGACGCACGTGAGGAGCAAACTCCAAGAGAGGAAGCTCATCACGATGGTCTCGCTGGACATAGAGGGAGCCTTCGACAGTGCGTGGTGGCCGGCCATAAAGGTCAGATTGGCGGAGGAACAGTGCCCGGCGAACCTCAGAAGAATGATAGACAGCTACCTAAGTGACCGCAAGGTCCGGGTTAGGTACGCTGGCTGCGAGTACGCCAAAAGCACAAATAAAGGGTGTGTACAGGGATCGATAGGTGGCCCCATCCTTTGGAACCTCTTGTTGGACCCGTTGCTTAAGAGCCTGGAGCACAGAGGTGATTACTGCCAAGCCTTTGCCGATGACGTGGTGCTGGTGTTCTCCGGAGAGACAGCCCTAGACGTCCAAAGACAAGCCAATGCCGCTCTCGAACATGTGCGGGAGTGGGGTGTCATGAATAAGCTCAGGTTCGCG
This sequence comes from Polyploca ridens, assembly GCA_951394255.1. Classification (NCBI taxonomy): domain Eukaryota; kingdom Metazoa; phylum Arthropoda; class Insecta; order Lepidoptera; family Drepanidae; genus Polyploca; species Polyploca ridens. The sequence continues at coordinate 19,393 of OX596245.1, forward strand.
CCGCACAAAACCTGTGCAATGGTGCTAACCAGAAAGCTTAAGCATGACACGCCACACCTGACCATGGGCGGGATCGACATTGCTATGTCAAAGGAGATCAAAATCCTGGGGCTCACAATAGACAGCGGGTTGACGTTCAATGCCCACACTGCAAATATATGCAGAAAGGCATTGAACGTCTACAAGCAGCTGTCTAAAGCGGCCAGGGTCAGCTGGGGCCTCCACCCTGAAGTCATACACACTATTTACACCGCCACGGTTGAGCCAATCGTGTCTTACGCAGCTAGCGTATGGGCACCCGCCACAAATAAGATCAGCGTTCAAAAACATCTGAACGCAGTGCAAAGAGCATTCGCACTAAAGTTATGTAGGGCCTATCGAACTGTGTCTTTGAACTCTGCCCTAGTGCTGGCTGGAATAATCCCACTGGACATTCGAATAAGAGAGGCTGCCTCTCTTTTCGAAGCCAGAAAGGGTGTGCCTCAGCCGGTACTAGGTGACAGAGAAGTGGAGATGCAAAAGGCATACACCACCAAGCTACACCCGGCGGAATATCCCAGCCTGCGGTTCGACTGCCTTACCAGGCAAGAAGACATAGCAAGCCGTGTGGACAGTGCAGTACACATATACACCGACGGTAGTAAGATTGAGGGCAAGGTCGGAGCCGCACTATCAGTATGGAATAGTGAGGCCGAGACCAAAACCCTCAAGCTGAAGCTGTCGTCGTACTGCACTGTCTACCAGGCGGAGCTACTAGCTATATGTCGAGCCACCAAAGTGGCCTTGGGAGGAAAAGAGCCTAGCTATGCCATCATAAGTGACTCGAGATCGGCTCTTGAAACAGTCACTAACAACGACTCCCTTCACCCACTAGCTGTAGAGACAAGGAGCAACATCAGCAGTATCCAACTCCAGGGCAGGGATATATCCCTGTACTGGATAAAAGCTCATGCTGGGATAGAAGGGAATGAGAGAGCCGACCATCTAGCCAAAGAAGCCGCACTCTATTCAAAGACGAGACCACACTACGACAAGTGTCCGATTTCATTCGTCAAGCGACATATCCGAAAGGACTCGCTTGACGAATGGAACCGGAGATATCAGTCAGGGACGGTTGCTGCGGTCACGAAAACATTCTTCCCAGACGCCATAAGGGCCTATTCAATTGTGAAGAAAATGGCGATAGACTACGTGCACACACAAGTGCTGACGGGACACGGGGGATTCTCGGAATACTTGAATCGATTCAAGTGTAAAGAGAGCCCTTCGTGCCTCTGTCAGCCAGGCATACTCGAAACACCAATACACGTAATCACTGACTGCCCGATACACGCTAAGCTACGCTATGAGACTAGCTGTGAAATTGATGACAATATTACAATGGAAAATTTAGGTAGCCTAATGACAGATGACAAAAAGCGCAGTAAAATGTTGGCATTCTGCAAAACTGTAGCGGAAATCGTCATTAGGCGTAATAAAACTCGGTAATAAAAATTTGCTTATCACATATGATATGTATATGAAGATATAGCATAATAAAATAAGTAGGCTAATCATTCTTATTGGAAAAATTGTTTATTGTTAACTGTAGTCTCTAAGAACTGAAAAAGTGTTAAAATAGAAATAAGATTGGTAGATATAAGTGTAAAATTAATAAAAATTGGTGGCGGATAGTTTAAGTACAATGTTATAGTCTTAAGAAAATGGATAAACATAAGAACGATGTCATAGCTTTAGTAAGACAATAAGATCCCTGTCGTAATAAAGATAACCCTGCATTAGATTTAAGAAGTAATGGAGAAGAAAAATAGATTTTTATATGTAATTGTCGAATAAAATGCTTGCTGAACTGTATTTCATTTACCCCGTGTTAATATATTATAATAAAGTTAAATAAGTCTCTAATCATGTTAGAGGAATAGCTCGCGGGCCGGGCCATAATAGCGCCCGGACAGGAAAAAAAAAAAAAAAAAAAAAAAAAAAAAAAAAAAAAAAAAAAACCTAACCTAACCTAACCTAACCTAACCTAACCTAACCTAACCTAACCTAACCTAACCTAACCTAACCTAACCTAACCTAACCGCGCTGGGGCAGAAGACGGGACCATTAAAGCGGCAATTGCCGTTTTCGATAGGGACATGGCTGTAATCCAATGCCCAGAACTTACCACACCAAACATCGTTGTGGTAAAAATCAAAACGAGCGACTGGGAGATTGCTGTGGTCTCTTTTTACTTCGAACCGGATCAGCAATTAGGGCCATACCTGGACCAACTGAGGAAAATAAAAGGAAGCATGGGGCAAACTAAAACAATAATTGGTGGAGATGCAAATGCTAAGAGTACCTGGTGGGGTAGCCTGAAAGTGGACCACAGGGGAGAAGAGATGGCTAGTACACTGGACGAGATGGGCCTACATATTCTGAACGAGGGTACAATCCCTACATTTGAGACAGTTAGAGGAGGGAAAATATACTCAAGCCATGTAGATGTGACGGCCTGCACAGTGGAGCTAATCGAACTCGTAGAAAACTGGATAGTTGACCAGGGGCTCACTTCTTCGGACCATAACGCAATAATTTTAACTATTAGATTAAAAAAGCCGAAACCATTACAAAACAAAAGTACAACTAGAATTTACAACACCAAAAAAGCTAATTGGGCTCAATTTCGTAGTAAATTGGCCCAATTAATATTGGAAGAACAGGAACTTAAAATAGAAAACATAAATAGAGTAGTTAATAAAGAAACATTAGAAAGCAAAATACACAAATACATAGAATTAATAAATAAAGCATGCACTGAAAATATACCAAAAAGGAAAGAAGGTGGAAATAAAAACTTACCGTGGTGGTCCGAAGAGCTGGAGAAGATGAAGAAGATGGTGGCAACCAAAAAGCGTCGTATCCGTTGTGCAGCGCCCTGTAGAAGAAATCTCGTAGTGGAGAGGTACCTGGAAGCAAAGACAGAATATGAAGAACATGCAAGGAACGCCCAAATCGAAAGCTGGAAAGGATTCTGTGGAAAGCAAGACAGGGAAGGAATGTGGGAAGGAATTTACAGGGTTATAAGGAGTACCACAAAAAGACAGGAGGACGCACCCCTGAAAAAGGAAGGTCGTGTACTAAGTCCGAAGGAGTCTGCGGAGTTACTTGCAGAAGTATTTTATCCCCCGGATAGGCCAGAAGAGGATGATATAAACCACCAACAGCTTAGAGAAAAAGCCAGCACGATAAATGATACGAGCCATGATGAAGATGACCCGCCATTTACGATGTATGAGCTAAGGACAGCGGTGGAAGGTTTCAACCCTAAAAAGGCCCCGGGTAGTGACGGTCTAACAGCGGATATATGTGGGCACGCCATCATGGTCAATTCAGGTACTTTCCTGGCACTGGCAAACATGTGTCTAGAGCTGGGCCACTTTCCCGACTGCTGGAAGGAAGCCACCGTGGTAATCCTCCGGAAGCCGGGAAAGGAGGACTACACCCAGCCAAAGTCCTTCAGACCGATAGGCCTGTTGTCGGTGCTAGGGAAGATCTTGGAAAAAATGGTGATGACGAGAGTAAAATGGAAGATCCTCCCAAGACTCAGCACCCGCCAATACGGATTCACGCCCCAGAAAAGCACGGAGGACGCCCTCTATGGACTAGTGAGACACATACGCCAAAAGCTGGAACAGAAAAAACTCATCACCATGGTCTCACTGGACATAGAAGGAGCGTTTGACAGCGCCTGGTGGCCAAAGATAAGAGTCCGATTGGCGGAAGAAAAGTGCCCACTAAATATCAGAAAGCTAATGGACAGCTATCTGCAAAACAGAAGAGTGTCCGTAAGATATGCCGGAGAGGAAGCAAGAAGAGACACGACAAAGGGATGCGTCCAGGGTTCCATTGGAGGACCAATTCTGTGGAACATCCTGATCGACCCTTTGCTTCAGGGATTGGAGGACAGAGGACACCACTGCCAAGCATTCGCCGACGATGTGGTTCTCATCTTTGATGGGGACACGGCACAGGAGGTGCAACGGCAAGCAAATGTGGCACTCGCCTATGTTCAGGATTGGGGTATCCAAAATAAGTTGAAGTTTGCACCTCATAAGACCCAAGCCATGGTACTGACACGCAAGCTGAAACATGATACCCCTCTGTTGAGCATGGGTGGGATCAACATAAAAATGGTGAAGGAAGTGAAGATCCTGGGGCTCATAATAGACGACAAGCTTACATTCAACAGCCACATAGCCTACGTGTGCAGGAAAGGCTTGAATATTTACAAGCAGCTCTCAAGAGCCGCCAGGGTGAACTGGGGCCTCCACCCCGAGGTGATAAAGACGATCTACACAGCTGTAGTGGAACCGATCCTGTTGTATGCAACGAGTGCATGGGCACCCTCGGCGGAAAAGATAAAGACGCAAAACCAATTCAATGTGGTGCAGCGTGGGTTTGCGCAAAAGATAATAAAGTCCTACAGGACAGTTTCACTTAACGCGGCACTAACACTCGCCGGGATTTTACCATTAGATCTAAGAGTGCAGGAAACCGCCGCGCTCTATGAGATAAAAAAGGGGTACTCCCGGCGGGTTTTAGGAGACCGAGAAGTTGAAGCACCTGTAATGTACAAGGACATACCGCACCCAGCAACACTCAGCGAACTGAGTTTTGAATGTCTGGTGGACAGTGCAGAGCTCCAGGAAAACAGAAACAGCACTCTGGAAATCTACACGGACGGCTCTAAAATTGAAGGGAAGGTCGGAGCGGCGTTCACATGTTGGGAGAATGGCCGCGAGACAAAAACCCACAAAGCCGCACTAGAGAAGTTCTGCACTGTATACCAGGCCGAGCTGTTAGCTCTCGAGAGAGCCACAGGTCATGTGCTCCGCAGTAAGAAGGAAAGCTGTTATATATACAGTGACTCTAGGGCTGCCTTAGAGACCGTAGCAGACGGAGTATCCCTCCATCCCCTTGCAGTACAGATCCGCGCGAATATAAAACAATCTGAAGTTCGCGGCCAGAATATTAAACTATTCTGGATAAAGGCACATGCAGGGCTGGAGGGAAACGAAAGGGCAGACTACCTAGCAAAAAGCGCAGCACTTGATCTAAAGAAGAAGCCGGATTACGACAGGTGCCCCGTTTCATTCGTCAAGCGACAGATACGTCTGGACACGCTTGACGAATGGAACCGGCGTTACCTGACAGGTGAAACAGCCAGCAACACCAAAGCGTTTTTCCCCGACGCAATAAAGGCTCACAAAACAATGAGGCAAATTAAAATAGACCCAATCCTGGTGCAGGTCCTCACGGGGCACGGCGGGTTCTCTGAGTACTTGAACCGGTTCAAGTGCAAGGAGAGCCCGGCGTGCATCTGTGATCCGGACGAGATAGAAGATATTACCCACATCCTCACAAAATGCCCCGTCCACTGTAAAGAAAAAACAGAATTAGAGATAGATATAGGATTCGAAATTAAAAAAGAAAATTTTAATACACTATTAGAAAATAATAATTTCAGAGATAAATTCATTAAATACTGTATAATGGTAGCAACAAAGGTAATTAAAAGAAACAAGCAGTAACTGTAAAACTGAAATATATATACATATATATATCACCAGTTTACAAATAATATAGTAATAAACATTGTTAGATAGTAAGAACCAATTGTAATAATAAAAATGTAAAATGTAAAAGAATTAATATAAGATGTTAGTAAGTATAAGAACTGTGTGTATTTGTAAATGCTAATTGTATAAGAAATAAAAAGTTAAAATATGTTAAAATTTACGACAAAAGATTGTCAAAAGTATTATTAGAACTAGCATTTAAACTGTATCCACTATATTGTCCATCATTGTAATTGTGTCATTAGTTTATGTAAAATAAGAAAGAACTATAAATTATAACCCCTAGAAATAAGAAATTAATGAAGAAATAAAAACTTAAAAATTGTAACCTACCCACTCCCAAAAACCCAAACTGAAAAACTTATTGTACCCTGTATTGAACCTAGTATAGAAATAAAAATAACTCTAATTATGTTAGAGGTAGCTCGCGGGCCGGGCCGATAGCGCCCGGACAGGAAAAAAAAAAAAAAAAAAAAAAAAAAAAAAAAACCTAACCTAACCTAACCCAGTTCTGACCCGTCTGTGACCGAGAACGGATCGTTTTTATACTCGCTCCACAGTTTTAATTAGAAAAAACCGGGAAGTTCTGCACCGATCTGACTGCACTATACATCAAAAGTTGCGTCTCGGTGCACCCGACAAGAAAGTGAAATCTGTGTGAAAATTGGATTGCGGTGTAAAAAGTTATAAGTGAAAAGGTGTTTTATAACCTTAAAAGTTACAAGTTTTTCACGTTCATCGGCATTTATCTCGGGAACGAGATCGACGACCCCCCTTTTTTATCACGTCTTCTGGAGCGCGTGTACGAGATCTACACCCCGAGCCCTCTGCCGGATTTTTCCGGCAAATATCCAGGGAGTAAACTCCAGAAAAACAAAAACCACGTGGTGGCGTGGTCATCGATCCCGTTGAGCTACGACCCTGGAAACTTGCAGGGACTAAGAACATTCAAGACAACCAAGGATTCTGCAAGTAACAGATTTTTAACTTGTATAGTTTTTTATATATAGACATTTAAAAATTGCATTTTCGGAACGCTATATTTTTAAAAATAGTAGAGACGCGTGGATTCTTCGACTGCAGCCCCCTGCGCGCTGCTTTGGAGAACACGTACAATTCATATCTGGACTTCACACACTGAAAATTTTTTACACTACAGCCGAAAAAGCTAAAATTATTATTCTTGCCTAAAAAATTGTTTTAATATTGTGTTTTTTATATTTTATTTAGGCCAAATTTTAGCCTGTCGTTTATCCTATTTTTTGATATTTTTTGTGTATTTTTATGTCTTGCGGTTCCAGAGATATTAAATTTTTTGTGTTTTTTCGATATAACTCCAAATTTAATAGTAAATATTCTTTTTTGACGACAATATAAGCATTAGAGCTTGTATCCTGACTAGATTAAACCCAAACTCGGGCCATATATCTTCATTTTTGACTAAATTCGAAATTTCAGTAAATTTTAAATTTTCGGTAAATAAATTCAAACTTCAATATCTCTCGAACCGTACAACATAGGAGATCCGGAGCTTGACTGTTGCTTTTGGCTTCTCCGGCTCTACCGATTTTGCACTGTTTTGGTCATTTTCGAGGCCTTAGATATTTTTCGGCTGAAACCGGTTTAAGGACATAGGGGAGGTGACGCCGAGGTGTAAACCGAAAACCCGGAGTCCTTCAGACTTTTGGTTTCGGAGCTATCGAGTTCCAAAGTCAACCACTGACAGCTCGGCGGCCATCTTGTTTTGGTTTAAACGGCCATAACTTTTGAACCGGAGGTCCTAGCGACCAACGGATTTCACATTAGGGTTAAGGGCTCGAACATCTACCTTGCCCCCCGGGTTTCAGGCAGTTTTGGTACTGTAAAAAATCGGAGTCCTGAAAACGGTTTCAGTTGATAGAGCTGGTCGGACTTTATTCAAGAAGTCCAAACTCGGGGTTTTTGCGACTTCTGGGAGTGGAGATATCGTCGGTCAAAAACCAACTTTGACAGTTGAGCCGCCATTTTGGAAATTTTCAAACTCCGATATCTCGCGAACGGAAGGTCGCAGAGGCCTGGGGTTTTCTCGGTGGACATAGGTAGGCTTTTACCTACTGTGGCAAGTCCCTTAGGGGGACGCCAACAGATAGGTAGGTAGGGTTCGATTAAATGAAACAATGGAAATTAGTCCAATGAAACATTTAATTGCCTAAAATTCTGTGGCCGCCTCACGTCCAGATTTCACAGGGGGTACAGTTTTTAACAGGGGGAACACTGGCCTGAACTAAGGTAGAAGTAGCAGCTTCAGTTTTCGCTTCGGTCTGGTCCAGCTCCCAGGATGTCAGCGGGAGTAGGTAGTCCAGGCAGGCAGTACAGGAGGTAGGTCCCTCAGCGTTCCACAGCTAGTTATCAAGCTGCATAGGTAGATGCAAGGTAGGCGTAAATGTAGACGTAAATCCTGGAAGGCCAGAAACAAAAAGGCTAAAGCGTTTGCTGCGCAACTGTGTAGGTAGGTTTGAATCTAGGTTACAGTGTCCCTGACAAACAATAAAAAGGAAGCAGCGCTAGCATGGATAGGAAAGATAGAAAGCTAGAACACCTTACAATGGAGAATCAGATAGATAATACATGGGAACTTACCCTAGCGGGATTCCACGTGATATTAAACTAGATACAAAATTCGAAGCAAGTGACGCAGCCGTCACCTGTGAAGTCTCAAAGCGCACTGGCCGTGGAGAATTCTCGAACTGAACGACTGGGCGTTGGCCGCCGCGCCGGCGCAGCTCGCAAACCCGTTAGATTTGTTAGGGATGCGTAGGTGCGGAAACCATCATCATTAATACGTACTTGTAGATTCCGTACAATAATATTTATTAAGTATTTAGATTTTTAGGTTTTATTAGTTTAATAGGTTATATTTAATTATGTTTTAGAATAAGTTGTAAATATTATTTTAATTTAAGTGTAATTAAGTTTTATTAAAGGTTTTCTAACTATACTTATATTTATTTATGTAACTTGCAAGTGCAACGTTACAGTACCCCGCCAAAAAACGAAGGATTTTGCATACTAGACTGCAAAATCCGACTACTACCTATTATTTCATACTAAACTTATCATTACTCACAGACTACATTCTATACTTCGCGCATCATACCATCTTCTTTCATAACATCATCAAATCTTACTATTAATGACTTGAGATCCTTACAAACAGAGTATAATTAGTAAATTTTAAGTTATACTCAAACAATAAGTTAGGTGTACTAAAATACTTATGTTTCTTTAGTACACTACAGTTTAGGTAATAGTTTTAATCTAATTTTAAGGCTAGTATATAGGTTTTATTTTATTCTTTATAGTTAATAAGTTTCATATCTTTGATATGCCAGGAACCTAGTAGTTTTCCAGACATATCTGCTAATTCATAGACCAGAGGAGACTTTTTATCAATGATTTTACATTTTATGAATTTAGGAGCTAATTTTTTATTAAAATACTTGTCTTTATCACTTTGATAAAAAGTCCTTTTCCAGATAACGTCACCAATATTAAATTCAGCAGGTCTTCTGCGTAAATTATATTGTTGACAATTCCTACTATGAGCCTGTAGTAGTAGTGATTGTACTTTATTAAAGATACTAGAAAGCACACCAATATTCTCAGCGTAGGAATCTCGAGGTTGAAAGATGACGTCGTTATCGTTCTCAGTATCGATATAATGTGAACCACAAGTAACTAATTCACGCCCGTACACTAGAAAGGAAGGAGTGTAGCCTGTTACCTCGTTTACAGAACTATTCACAGCGAATTGGATTTTTGGTACAAGTTGATCCCAAATACGTTGATCGTTAGAAATAAATGTGGAGATAGCAGTCATAACAGTCTTATTGTAGCGTTCAACTGTATTAACATGAGGTGAATACTTAGGAGTGAAGTGTAATTTAGGTACTTTATATTTTTCAAACATCTGTTTTAACGTAGCACTTATAAATTGTTTACCGTTATCAAGTATCACAGTAGAAGGAATGCCATGTATTAGAAATACTTGTTCTTCTAAGATCTTAGTAACAATTTCTGCAGTCGCGCGCTTGATTGGAAATAATAAGCAATACTTACTAAAACAACAAGTCACGACTAAGATGTAGCAGTTTAGTTTTCTAGTAGGCGGTAGAGGTCCTACTAAATCTATGCTTATAGTTTGAAAAGGTCTCGAACAGTGTTTGGGCCGACCCATTTCACCTAAGGCAGCGTGGTTTTGGTGTTTATGTGATATACAGGTATCACAGGATGTTACAGCTGTTACTACGTTAGCGTGCATACCAGGCCAGTAGTACCTAAGACTGATGCGCTTATAAGTTTTAAAAATACCAAAATGACCAGCGGTTGGTTCAGAATGGTTTTCAGATATAATTTTTGTTCTATATTCTGCAGGAACAACTTCTTTCCACTCGAACTCTTTATTTAGAGGATGATGAGTTTTCATGAAGCGAAATAAACGATTATTCTTGACTAAGTAGTTTGGAAAAGAGGTAGGAGAATTTTGAGAACCATTGTATATGTTTAGATACCATTGATCATTTGTAGTTAATGTAGTGTTTAGATTATTATCAATGGCTGAAATTTGGCAAACGCGAGACAAAGCATCCGGTATAATATTATCAACACCTCGACGGTGTTTCATTTCAAAGTTAAATGCAGATAGACGAACACCCCATCTAGCTAAGCGTCCAGTAGGGTTATTTAGATTAAGAAACCACTTGAGTGCTGAATGGTCTGTATAGACAGTAAACTTAGTACCATTATCGAGATAGCATCTCCAGTGTTCCAAAGCCACCAAGACAGCAAGAGCCTCTCTCTCAGTGATGCTATAGTTTTTCTCTGGACCTGTCAAGGTTCTACTAGTGTAGGCGATAGGATGTTCAACTCCGTCAATAGTCTGCGTTAGTAATCCTCCAACACCATAGTCACTAGCGTCAGTGTGTACTTCGAACGGTAGGTCAAAGTTAGGGCATGATAGGATTGGGGCAGATACAAGAAGTTCTTTGAGTTTAGTGAAAGACTCCTCAGCTTCAGTAGTCCAAAGAAAAGGATTAGATTTTTTATTAGTAGAAGTCAGCTTATTCAAAGGACCAGCAATAGAGCTAAATTTAGGGACAAATTTACGGTACCAAGAAGCAATTCCTAGAAATCTTTTTACTTCTTTTTTATTTGTAGGAGTAGGGTAATTTAAAATGGTGTCAATTTTATTAGGATCGACGTGAAGACCTTTAGAATCAACAACATAGCCTAGATATTTAAGTTCCGTACGGAAAAATACGGATTTTTCGTAGTTAATAGTCAGATTAGCCATTGTTAGTTTCTTAATTACTTTTAAAAGCAGGGAAATGTGATTTTCGAATTGAGCCGAGCATATGACGATATCATCGATGTATACAAAGACTGAGTTTTCAAATTCAGGCCCATAGAAAAGAGTATCAACAAGTCTTTGTTGAGTAGCGGGAGAATTTGTCAATCCGAAGGGCATAGTCACAAATCTAAAGGTGCCACGATGAGGAATATAGAATGCAGTTTTATTCCGATCATTCTCAGAAATAGGCACTTGCCAGTAGGCCTTAGATAGGTCTATGCTACTTAGGTATTTAGCATTTTTTAGGTTATCTAGAATTTCTGAAATATAAGGTAATTTATATGCGTCTTTTTTCGTAACAGAATTTAGCTTACGACTGTCTAGACAGAATCTGAGCTTGCCATCCTTCTTAGGAGTTAATAATACAGGTGAAGACCATGGACTCTCACATTCCTCAACGACACCCAGCGACAGCATCTCGTCTAGTTGTTCAGATAAGATACGTTGTTTTTCAGGCGAAACGCGATAGTATCTTTGCCGAATAGGTAAGGCATCGCCAGTATCAATAGTATGTGATACTAAGTTAGTTCTACCTAAACCACGTTTTTCAGTTGAGATATTTTTAAACTGTTCTATAATGTTATCAGCAGTAACTCGCTGACATTCAGTTAGTTCATTATAGGACTGTAGTATACTTTTAGCATCAGTTACAGTAGTCACATCACCATCATAACTAGTAGCATCGTGCAGAGATATAGAATTTGAAAATTTAGGAAATAGATTAAATTTTGTCCAAAAATCAATGCCTAGAATTAAATTTGATTTAACAGTCGGAACAACGTATGCTTTTAGTAAGTGAAATTGGTTTTCAAAAGTAACTGGAAGATTAATGTATCCTATAGAAACCATACTTTGTCCACCAGCAGCAGTAAAAGTTCTCACAACATCGTTATTAATGACTGTATGACCTAGTGAAATTAAATTTAGATGAGCATTATTACCTAGAATAGTTACTGTAGAACCAGAATCGAGTAAACCGCAGAGGTTTTTGTCGCCTACTTGGATAGCCGCGTAAGGACGAACATCATCAATAGGTTTTTTATCGAAGATTGTTGTAATGAAATAACTAGAAAAGAAAATTTTAATAGTTGAAAGCCAGGCTTTCCAATCCTTTTCATCAAAATTTTTAGTTTTAGTAGAATCAGTAGTTTTAGTTAAGTTTTTTACCTCATTTATATTACAGCAATCTTCAGTAGCTAGTTTTTTTGAATTAGATTGAGATTTACATTTAGGACATTCAGGGTAAGTGACATTCATTGTTCCACATTTAAAGCAAATGGGGAACCTATCAGCTTTACATTGCTTCAAAGAGTGTTCAGAGTTACGGCAGCGAGGGCAGAAAACATTTTTAGTATTAGAATTAGAAGAAGCAATAGCAGCTACACCTGAATAATTATTATTATTTGTTGGTTGATTTTTATAGTTATATTTCTTGTTGTAAAAATTACTATTAGATTTATTAGAATTGTAACTATTGTATCTATTTTGATTATATGTATTAGATCTGCTAGTACTAGGTTCAGACGTTTTTGAAAATGCTAGATCAGGAGCTAACGTATCAGTAGACACTCTAGGAGGTTCTTTAAATTGAGAAGTCAAAGACTGAATTTTTTCAAAGTTCTTACAAATGGTTCTTAAATTATCGATAGAATTGATAGTTGAAGAATTAGAAGCTAGTACGCTAGAGTAACACGGTCTAATATTGTGCATTAAGATGTCTAATTTCTCTTGTTCAGAAATCTTTTTAGTTAGCCTGGAAAATAATTCAGACATTTTAGCAAAATATATAGTAATATTTTCAGAATCACCCTGTGTTCTGTTTCGTATCTCAGACAATAGCCGGTAGTCGAAATCAAAATGACTAAAATCCTCAATCAGTAAAGAAATTAACTCATCCCAAGTAGTAACACTGTCTTTAATACTACGAAACCAATGTAACGCATCGTCCGTGAATATTTCCGTAGCATAGTTCATTAATTTAGAAGGCGATATGTTTCTAGCAGTACTACACTCGTTCACTCTCTGGACAAATGCATGTACACACGTTTTGCCGTTAAATTTTATTTTTTGTATATCATTTAAATGCGAGCGGTCACAATGTATCGTTACGTTTTGTACAGAGTCTAGCGACGACGATGTCTGTTCAACGTCTACAACAGGCTCACAGCTAGGAATCGGATTAGCCGATTTATTAATAGTAAAAATTTTATTAATCATCAAGTTCGTAACATTTTTCGACAAAGCCCTCACTCTTTCTAAATGTTTAGAGTCCGTGCAATCTATTCTTTTTAGACGGTGATATAGATGATTACCCAACGCTCTAGTGCGTTCAAAGAGATTTGAATCGTACTTCTCCTCTAACGATTTAACTCGCGATGTAAATTCACTTAAGGAAGTGCTAACGCCAGAAATATCAATATCCGGATCGATTCCAGATTCACAAATATCAGAAGTAGGTATAAGCGGTGTTAATTTATTTATTTGTTTACGTAATCCAAGTACGGTTGATGCAGGTTCCTCGCCTCTAATGAGTACTTCGTAGGTTAATTCGTTTTTGTTTAGCAAAAAGAATTTAATAGTATGAGTTCCCATGATTAACTAGACGATTTACTTAAGTAGTTAATGAATATAATGAGAAATGAATGATTGGTGTTCTTTACAAGATGAGAAAATAAGCTTATCTACGATTAGGTGATGGTCAAAGCAAATAAAATTAAAATTGAAATGTTTTTTTTTTTTTTTTTGAATGAATGAAAATGAAATGAAAACGAAAAGATGAAAGAAACGAAAAGGTATGAAATGAATGAATTTAGGTATGCGAACTGTTACGTATAACAAACAATAGATTTAATTTTACAATTTAGTTTTAGCATATATTAATTATTATCAGTAGGTAGGTACTAATAATAACGGTTTAGAATATTCAAATAGTTACTATATAACAAAATTACTCAATCATTAACACAATTAGTAGGAAGATACTAATACGTAGCAGTTAACAATGATAGGTAATGAAAAATGAGAAAAGAAAAAATCAGGGTAAGCGGTCACATAAAAAAATAAAATAAGATAGTACGTACCAGTTCGCTATTCTGCAATGTCACCTTCACGTTCACAGTACAATATGTAGGTAGATAGATGATTGTACTAGCTGCTGACTTCTGGAATAATCTAGACGTGAATAGGCCACTAGAAACACACGTAAAGAGCGCCACTGTGGCAAGTCCCTTAGGGGGACGCCAACAGATAGGTAGGTAGGGTTCGATTAAATGAAACAATGGAAATTAGTCCAATGAAACATTTAATTGCCTAAAATTCTGTGGCCGCCTCACGTCCAGATTTCACAGGGGGTACAGTTTTTAACAGGGGGAACACTGGCCTGAACTAAGGTAGAAGTAGCAGCTTCAGTTTTCGCTTCGGTCTGGTCCAGCTCCCAGGATGTCAGCGGGAGTAGGTAGTCCAGGCAGGCAGTACAGGAGGTAGGTCCCTCAGCGTTCCACAGCTAGTTATCAAGCTGCATAGGTAGATGCAAGGTAGGCGTAAATGTAGACGTAAATCCTGGAAGGCCAGAAACAAAAAGGCTAAAGCGTTTGCTGCGCAACTGTGTAGGTAGGTTTGAATCTAGGTTACAGTGTCCCTGACAAACAATAAAAAGGAAGCAGCGCTAGCATGGATAGGAAAGATAGAAAGCTAGAACACCTTACAATGGAGAATCAGATAGATAATACATGGGAACTTACCCTAGCGGGATTCCACGTGATATTAAACTAGATACAAAATTCGAAGCAAGTGACGCAGCCGTCACCTGTGAAGTCTCAAAGCGCACTGGCCGTGGAGAATTCTCGAACTGAACGACTGGGCGTTGGCCGCCGCGCCGGCGCAGCTCGCAAACCCGTTAGATTTGTTAGGGATGCGTAGGTGCGGAAACCATCATCATTAATACGTACTTGTAGATTCCGTACAATAATATTTATTAAGTATTTAGATTTTTAGGTTTTATTAGTTTAATAGGTTATATTTAATTATGTTTTAGAATAAGTTGTAAATATTATTTTAATTTAAGTGTAATTAAGTTTTATTAAAGGTTTTCTAACTATACTTATATTTATTTATGTAACTTGCAAGTGCAACGTTACACTACCTATAAAACTATCTTTCAGGAACCTTCAGGCATTTTCAGGGGACGCTTTTGTGACCGAGAGTTTTCGGCCCGCACGTGATCCCAACTTGTAGAGCTCGTCGAGCCCAGTGCGGAGAGCCCAAGCACGAATTTGTTGGACTAGTGATACCGGAGTTATAGCACTTTACCGAAATCCGAAATCCATTTCGGTATTCATACCGAATACTTTGAGCGGCCGTAACTCCTCAACCCGTTGGGTTAGCGCGCCGTGCTTGGTATCATTGTGAAGGGCTTAGGGAGAGCTACACGTTGGACACGAAACTTGACTCTACCTAGAGCAAAAACTTTTTATATTGTAAATCTTGTTTATTTGACCCCTGAAGGTTCCCTGCCACCTCTTTAGGGATCCCGGACCTATTATTGGGCGCGACAAGAGTCTGTGACTCTATATTGCCCAAATATTTTATAAGTTTATTTTCTTGTTTCTTTTATTCTTTTGTGTTTTCTTGTTTCGAACTCGTTGCTATCACTATACCAGTCAAAACGCGTATATAGACGCGCTGCAAAGAACAGCTGAAATAAATACTTAAGCTAAAACTATATACTTACCTGTGTGACTGCCACGGCGGGTTGAAACTACCACGACGAAACCTGAAAAAGAAAACAAATTAGTTAGTAGTATACCATCTTTTGACAAAAAGGATCCGGATCCTTCTTTATTTTACACCCTATATTAGAGTAAGCGTGACAGGATCACCTTTTGGTATCCGACTCTACATAGATAGAGACCGGGACATATTATATATTTTATATATACTAATTGACTATTTACACATTTATATTTATTTACACAAAAACTCGAGTATATACAACTTGACACGTTTTGTGATCTTCACCGCGAGCCCTCAGCGACATGGCAACGGTTGGTCGCAGCCCAGTCGCCAAGACAAAGTCACCGGCAAAGACCGACCAGGCTGAGCCAAAATCGGACAGGACGTTTGCCGTCAGAAAGAGCATCGAAGGATGGGAGGCCTCCAGGAGCGCCACCCAACCGAACGTGCAAACAAAGACCCAAGAGCTTCCCAAAACAAACGCCAAAACTGCTCTTACCCAAGAGGAAAAAGCCGGAACATCTGGCTCTACGACGATGGGAACCCCCTGTAGTCCAACATTAAAACAAAAGTATCCGTCGAGAGCTGCTGAGGCAAGAGCCTGCTTGAACAAGGCGAAGCTTCACCTCAACAGCTCGCGGAACCTAAAGGTTGAAATTAAAACAGAGGTTACAGCGGCGATTGAACGACTGTACACGCTCGTAAAAGAGGCGGAGAAAGGAAAGGACGGACAAGACCAACAGAGGGGAACTGGAACAAAACCAGAGACTCAGAAGGACAAGGAAAGAGGGGAAGACCTGGAGAGCATCATTTGGCTGCGCTCCGCACTAGAAGAGCAGACTCGGCTAGTGAAGGAGGGCAACCAAATGATCAAACAGTTACAGGAAACAATGCAGGGACAAAGGGAGGCACAGGAAGCACACGAAAAAGAAAGGCACAGTGACAAAGAAATCCTCAAAGAGATCCGTGCGCTCGAGGAGACCACCCAACAAATGGGAAAAATGATCTCCGAGATCAAGGAGAAGGCTCCCACCTACGCAGAAGCTGTATCACCAGCCGCAACTATAGGGCAGCCCCCTTTACAGGTTGCCCTTCATTCGGTTATAATAGCAGCAGAAAACGAAGAGGAAACAGGAGAGGAAGTGCTAGATAAAGTAAGAGAGGCTATAGATGCAAAGGAGGGATGGGTTAAGGTTGAAAAGGTGAGGAAGGCAAAAAACCGCAAAATTATTGTAAGCTGTAGGGATAAAGAGGACATGGCTAGGGTTAAGGAGAGAATAGAAAAGTCGGGCAAAAATCTCACAGTAGAAGAGATGAAGAATAAAGACCCACTGGTAATTCTCCTCGACGTACTCCATTATAACTCGGAGGTGCAGATTCTATCGGCAATTAGAAAGCAAAACAAAGAGCTACTGCATGGCGTGAGCAAAGAAGACGACAGATTCGAGATCAAATACAAAAAGAGAGCTCGGAACCCACTCACGTCCCATATTGTGATGCGAGTCTCGCCAATCATCTATGGCAGACTAATGAAGGCGGAAGCCGTGTATGTGGATCTGCAACGCATCAAGGTGGCGGATCAATCGCCGCTCGTCCAGTGCTCTATGTGTCTGGGTTACGGCCACAGCAGACGCCTTTGCAAGGAAACTGTAGAGAAATGCAGCCACTGTGGAGGCCCGCACGTAAAAGCAAATTGCCAGGACTGGCTTGCGGAGGCCGCACCTCAGTGCTGTAATTGCACAAGTGCTAAGCTCGAAAAAAGCGACCACAGCGCTTTTGATAGAACATGTCCAGTCAGAAATAAGTGGGAAACCCTAGCAAGAGCTACTATAGCCTACAGTCATTGTTAAGGGCACCCCAAAGGAAAATTGTCAAAAATCCTCAGTTGGCATAAAGTCATACCGTGTCGCACAAGCAAATCTCCAGAGAAAGAAGCTCGCTATGCAGGAGTTAATGCAGGAGGCAAAGGACAGAAGTATGGCTTTTGCGCTGATTCAGGAACCATATGTTGGATCGAAAGGCAGAGTGGGAGGCTACAGTGGAGCGAGAATTTACCAGAGCGCTGGGGCAGAAGACGGGACCATTAAAGCGGCAATTGCCGTTTTCGATAGGGACATGGCTGTAATCCAATGCCCAGAACTTACCACACCAAACATCGTTGTGGTAAAAATCAAAACGAGCGACTGGGAGATTGCTGTGGTCTCTTTTTACTTCGAACCGGATCAGCAATTAGGGCCATACCTGGACCAACTGAGGAAAATAAAAGGAAGCATGGGGCAAACTAAAACAATAATTGGTGGAGATGCAAATGCTAAGAGTACCTGGTGGGGTAGCCTGAAAGTGGACCACAGGGGAGAAGAGATGGCTAGTACACTGGACGAGATGGGCCTACATATTCTGAACGAGGGTACAATCCCTACATTTGAGACAGTTAGAGGAGGGAAAATATACTCAAGCCATGTAGATGTGACGGCCTGCACAGTGGAGCTAATCGACCTCGTAGAAAACTGGATAGTTGACCAGGGGCTCACTTCTTCGGACCATAACGCAATAATTTTAACTATTAGATTAAAAAAGCCGAAACCATTACAAAACAAAAGTACAACTAGAATTTACAACACCAAAAAAGCTAATTGGGCTCAATTTCGTAGTAAATTGGCCCAATTAATATTGGAAGAACAGGAACTTAAAATAGAAAACATAAATAGAGTAGTTAATAAAGAAACATTAGAAAGCAAAATACACAAATACATAGAATTAATAAATAAAGCATGCACTGAAAATATACCAAAAAGGAAAGAAGGTGGAAATAAAAACTTACCGTGGTGGTCCGAAGAGCTGGAGAAGATGAAGAAGATGGTGGCAACCAAAAAGCGTCGTATCCGTTGTGCAGCGCCCTGTAGAAGAAATCTCGTAGTGGAGAGGTACCTGGAAGCAAAGACAGAATATGAAGAACATGCAAGGAACGCCCAAATCGAAAGCTGGAAAGGATTCTGTGGAAAGCAAGACAGGGAAGGAATGTGGGAAGGAATTTACAGGGTTATAAGGAGTACCACAAAAAGACAGGAGGACGCACCCCTGAAAAAGGAAGGTCGTGTACTAAGTCCGAAGGAGTCTGCGGAGTTACTTGCAGAAGTATTTTATCCCCCGGATAGGCCAGAAGAGGATGATATAAACCACCAACAGCTTAGAGAAAAAGCCAGCACGATAAATGATACGAGCCATGATGAAGATGACCCGCCATTTACGATGTATGAGCTAAGGACAGCGGTGGAAGGTTTCAACCCTAAAAAGGCCCCGGGTAGTGACGGTCTAACAGCGGATATATGTGGGCACGCCATCATGGTCAATTCAGGTACTTTCCTGGCACTGGCAAACATGTGTCTAGAGCTGGGCCACTTTCCCGACTGCTGGAAGGAAGCCACCGTGGTAATCCTCCGGAAGCCGGGAAAGGAGGACTACACCCAGCCAAAGTCCTTCAGACCGATAGGCCTGTTGTCGGTGCTAGGGAAGATCTTGGAAAAAATGGTGATGACGAGAGTGAAATGGAAGATCCTCCCAAGACTCAGCACCCGCCAATACGGATTCACGCCCCAGAAAAGCACGGAGGACGCCCTCTATGGACTAGTGAGACACATACGCCAAAAGCTGGAACAGAAAAAACTCATCACCATGGTCTCACTGGACATAGAAGGAGCGTTTGACAGCGCCTGGTGGCCAAAGATAAGAGTCCGATTGGCGGAAGAAAAGTGCCCACTAAATATCAGAAAGCTAATGGACAGCTATCTGCAAAACAGAAGAGTGTCCGTAAGATATGCCGGAGAGGAAGCAAGAAGAGACACGACAAAGGGATGCGTCCAGGGTTCCATTGGAGGACCAATTCTGTGGAACATCCTGATCGACCCTTTGCTTCAGGGATTGGAGGACAGAGGACACCACTGCCAAGCATTCGCCGACGATGTGGTTCTCATCTTTGATGGGGACACGGCACAGGAGGTGCAACGGCAAGCAAATGTGGCACTCGCCTATGTTCAGGATTGGGGTATCCAAAATAAGTTGAAGTTTGCACCTCATAAGACCCAAGCCATGGTACTGACACGCAAGCTGAAACATGATACCCCTCTGTTGAGCATGGGTGGGATCAACATAAAAATGGTGAAGGAAGTGAAGATCCTGGGGCTCATAATAGACGACAAGCTTACATTCAACAGCCACATAGCCTACGTGTGCAGGAAAGGCTTGAATATTTACAAGCAGCTCTCAAGAGCCGCCAGGGTGAACTGGGGCCTCCACCCTGAGGTGATAAAGACGATCTACACAGCTGTAGTGGAACCGATCCTGTTGTATGCAACGAGTGCATGGGCACCCTCGGCGGAAAAGATAAAGACGCAAAACCAATTCAATGTGGTGCAGCGTGGGTTTGCGCAAAAGATAATAAAGTCCTACAGGACAGTTTCACTTAACGCGGCACTAACACTCGCCGGGATTTTACCATTAGATCTAAGAGTGCAGGAAACCGCCGCGCTCTATGAGATAAAAAAGGGGTACTCCCGGCGGGTTTTAGGAGACCGAGAAGTTGAAGCACCTGTAATGTACAAGGACATACCGCACCCAGCAACACTCAGCGAACTGAGTTTTGAATGTCTGGTGGACAGTGCAGAGCTCCAGGAAAACAGAAACAGCACTCTGGAAATCTACACGGACGGCTCTAAAATTGAAGGGAAGGTCGGAGCGGCGTTCACATGTTGGGAGAATGGCCGCGAGACAAAAACCCACAAAGCCGCACTAGAGAAGTTCTGCACTGTATACCAGGCCGAGCTGTTAGCTCTCGAGAGAGCCACAGGTCATGTGCTCCGCAGTAAGAAGGAAAGCTGTTATATATACAGTGACTCTAGGGCTGCCTTAGAGACCGTAGCAGACGGAGTATCCCACCATCCCCTTGCAGTACAGATCCGCGCGAATATAAAACAATCTGAAGTTCGCGGCCAGAATATTAAACTATTCTGGATAAAGGCACATGCAGGGCTGGAGGGAAACGAAAGGGCAGACTACCTAGCAAAAAGCGCAGCACTTGATCTAAAGAAGAAGCCGGATTACGACAGGTGCCCCGTTTCATTCGTCAAGCGACAGATACGTCTGGACACGCTTGACGAATGGAACCGGCGTTACCTGACAGGTGAAACAGCCAGCAACACCAAAGCGTTTTTCCCCGACGCAATAAAGGCTCACAAAACAATGAGGCAAATTAAAATAGACCCAATCCTGGTGCAGGTCCTCACGGGGCACGGCGGGTTCTCTGAGTACTTGAACCGGTTCAAGTGCAAGGAGAGCCCGGCGTGCATCTGTGATCCGGACGAGATAGAAGATATTACCCACATCCTCACGAAATGCCCCGTCCACTGTAAAGAAAAAACAGAATTAGAGATAGATATAGGATTCGAAATAAAAAAAGAAAATTTTAATACACTATTAGAAAATAATAATTTCAGAGATAAATTCATTAAATACTGTATAATGGTAGCAACAAAGGTAATTAAAAGAAACAAGCAGTAACTGTAAAACTGAAATATATATACATATATATATCACCAGTTTACAAATAATATAGTAATAAACATTGTTAGATAGTAAGAACCAATTGTAATAATAAAAATGTAAAATGTAAAAGAATTAATATAAGATGTTAGTAAGTATAAGAACTGTGTGTATTTGTAAATGCTAATTGTATAAGAAATAAAAAGTTAAAATATGTTAAAATTTACGACAAAAGATTGTCAAAAGTATTATTAGAACTAGCATTTAAACTGTATCCACTATATTGTCCATCATTGTAATTGTGTCATTAGTTTATGTAAAATAAGAAAGAACTATAAATTATAACCCCTAGAAATAAGAAATTAATGAAGAAATAAAAACTTAAAAATTGTAACCTACCCACTCCCAAAAACCCAAACTGAAAAACTTATTGTACCCTGTATTGAACCTAGTATAGAAATAAAAATAACTCTAATTATGTTAGAGGTAGCTCGCGGGCCGGGCCGATAGCGCCCGGACAGGAATAAAAAAAAAAAAAAAAAAAAAAACCTAACCTAACCTAACCTAACCTAACCTAACCTAACCTAACCAGTCTCCTCTGAGCCGCGGTAGAGAGTGCACGCAACCATACGCACCAAAAAGCACCGTGCTCCCTTGCGCCGTCTTGCTCCCGTGGTACGCACCCAAAAGCGCCGTGCACCCTTGCGCCGTCTTGCTCCGTGGTGCTACGCAACGCCGCACATCTCAGTGCTCCAATCGCCGCCGTGCACCCAAGCGCAACGACTGCGCCGCGACGTGCCGCGAACTCCACGCGACCCCTCGCGCGCCGTCTTGCTTGCACCCTTGCACCGGCTTGCTTCCAAGGTTCTGCGTTGCGCCGCGCGTCCCAGTGCTCCAATCGCCGCCGTGCACCCTTGCACCCTAGCAAATTGACTTCGCCGTGACGCGCCGCGAACTCCACGCAGCCCCTTGAGCACCGTTCACCGCCGAGCTCCCTGGCGAGCGGCCGAGCACCGTCGTGCACCTGACGCAGCCTCCTGCACCGTGCGCCGCCGAGCTCCTCGGCGTGTGGCCGAGGACACTTGCACCGCCGAGCACCGAGACGTGCCGCGCACCGCACCGTGTGCTGAACCGAGGCGCACTGTACGACGCCGAGCTCCTTCTTCCTCGAGCACCGTCGTGTCGTGCACCCTACTGCACCGTGACCCGGCCACGCACCGAACTGCAACGCGCGACGCCGAGCACCGCACCGCACCATAGACTAGCCCGATGAGCCCTGTTGCCCTCTCACGCAAGGTAGACTAAGGTTTTCTTTTTTGAGAAAAATCCGCCTTTTGACCTTTTATGTTGACTGACCCCTGGAGGGTCTGACACCCCAAAAAAGGGACCTTTTTGAACATTTCATTGCAGGAGACTAGAATTATAAACTCTTACTGATTATTGTGTGTATTTTTGGCCAGCAGCCCATAGAACTTACTAAAGCCACTGCACTATTGCAGAGTGGTAGAACTGCAATTACACTATTATACTGTATTTTATTGTGTGTTTAATCTGTGTAAATTCTTTATGCCTATTTAGTATATTCATAAATTTTAATTTTGCTACTGCATTCTGTGGTGCACCGTGACGCACCGCTGCGCACCGTCGCTTACCTTGAAAATTGCGCACCGTCGAGCGACTTGACGCACCGCCACGCACCATCGTGCCATATAATATTAACAGTAAATATATTTGTAAGGACGTGCCCCTTATTGAGGGCCCTATTGATCAATTTCTGTTTTCTTTTGTTTGGTTGTGTATCTCTTGTTTCGAACACGCTGTCATCTTTAAATCTGACTCTACATAAAGAAAGTCCTGAAAAATAAAACTTATAAACTAAAAATTCTAATAAAGATAACTTACCTTGACGTTTACTTACCACGTACTGCCGGTTCTTTACAACTGGAACGACGAACCTGAAAAGGAAAATAATAATAAATTATAATATACACTTTATACAATTTTAATACCTTATACTTTTATATTTTATACACTCTATTTACACATTATAGTATACACTTTATTTACAATTTGACACTTTTTGTCACCTATACCGCGAGCACTCAACGACATGGCAACGGTTGGTCGCAGCCCAGTCGCTAAGACAAAATCGCCGCTAAAAACCGATCAAGCTGGCCCCGCATCGGACAAAGACAAGACGTTTGCCGTCAGAAAAAGTATCGGAGAATGGGAGGCTGTCAAGAGCGCCACCCAACCGACACCTCATACGAAGACTCAGGACCCTCCTAAGACAAAGGCCAAGATTTCCCTCACCCAAGAGAGCAAAGCCGGAACATCTGGTTTCTCGACTACGGAAATCCCCAGGAGTCCCACGGCCAAACAGCAAAAATACCCGACGCGAGTTGCTGAGGCGAGAGCTTGCCTGAACAAGGCGAAGCTCAACCTCAACAACTCACGAAATCTTAAAACAGAAATAAAAGCGGAGGTTGTGACGGCAATAGACCGACTGTACCAGTTGGTAAAAGAGGCAGAAAAGGTGAAAGATGGGCACGATCAACAGGGGGGATTAGGAAGCCAGAATGAGAAGGAAAAAGGGGAAGACCCGCAAAGTATCAATTGGTTGCGCTCCACACTAGAAGAGCAAACTCGGATAGTGAAGGAGGGCAACCAAATGATCAAACAGCTGCAGGTGGCAATGCAGGAACAAAGGGAGGCACAGGAGTCGCGTGACAGGGAACGATACAGTGACAAAGAAATCCTTAGGGAGATTCGAGCGCTCGAAGAGACCACCCAAGAAATGGGGAAAATGATCTCCGATATTAAGGAGAAAACTCCCACGTATGCGGAGACATTGAGCGCACCCAAAAACACCTGGGGACAAAAACCAAAGCACTCTGTCATTGTGTCGTCCGATGTCACAATGGACACCAGTACAGAAGTAGTAGGAAGGGTGCAACAGGTACTGGATGCGAAAAATAGCGGCCTGCAGATCGAGAGGGTCCGAAAAGTCAAGGACAAGAAGGTTATCCTGAGCTTCAATAACAAAGAAGAGATGGCAAGAACTACAGCCCAACTCAAAAAGGACAAAAACCTCAAAGTGGAAGAAGCAAAAAATCGTAACCCACTTGTGATAATTAAGGACCTCTTGTCTGTCAACAGTGACGAGGATATCCTGACTGCCTTAAAGGTCCAGAACAAACGCCTGCTGGAGAATCTGACGGCCGAAGAAGCGAATGTCACCGTAAAATATCGGAGGAGGGCACGGAACTCGTTAGAGAACCATGTCGTCCTACAGGTGGCACCAAAGTTGTACCAGAGACTTATCTCGGCTGGCAAAGTCTTCATTGATCTACAGAGCGTCAGAGTCGAAGACCAATCGCCCCTAATACGATGTACAAAGTGCTTGGCATATGGGCACGGCCGAAAATTGTGTACGGAGCCGGTGGATCTGTGCAATTACTGCGGGGGGCCACATCTCAAGGCTGAGTGTACCAGGCTGACAACAGGTGATGGGCCGACATGTAAGAACTGCGCCAAAGAAAAATACGATGAAACAGGCCATACGGTATATAGCCAGGAATGCCCGGTGCGCAAGAAGTGGGAAGCATTGGCTCGAGCTGCAGTATCGTATTGCTAAGGTGGTCCCGGGAGATACACAGACGACAGCTACCCAAACTTACATCGCAGTGCAAGCGAACCTCCAACGTAAACAGCTGGCTACCAATGAGCTCATGCTTGAGGCTACAAAACGCAAAATAGCTATCGCACTTGTCCAGGAGCCATATGTGGGTAGTATAAAGGCAATGAAGTTGTACGGGGGGGCTAGAATCTACCAGAACGCGGATCGCAGTGAGGGCACTGTAAAAGCGGCGATAGTCGTGTTTAACCATGACATCGACGTGATACAGTGCCCCAAATTCACCACCAATAACATCGTGGTGGTGAAGCTGCGAACGAGCGCGTGGGAGATGCTCGCTGTCTCGTACTACTTTGAGCCTGACCTACCCATTGGGCCATACCTGGACCACTTAACAGCTGTGATGAACGAGCTAAAGCCAGGGAAAGCCATCATTGGGGGTGACGCTAACGCCAAAAGCACATGGTGGGGAAGTAGCGCCATCGATGAAAGAGGAGATGATCTGGCAGGAATGATCGGTGAGCTTCATCTGCAGGTACTCAATTGCGGAGATAAACCCACCTTCGAGACCATCAGAGGAGGACGTAGATTGACAAGCAATGTCGACGTGACTCTATGCACAGAGGACCTTCTTGACCTGGTTGAAGGATGGACTGTACTCGAAGACTTGACAGGCTCGGACCACAATGGGATAGTGTTCAAAATTAAATTACATAAAGGCAAAGGTATTAATATCAAAAGAACTACTAGGAAATATAATACTAAAAAAGCTAATTGGGATATATTTTATGAAAAAATTAACCAATTAAAATTAGATAATAGAATAAATAAAGTACAGATTGAACAAATTAATAACAAAGAAAGTTTAGACAACCTAATCATAAAATATACAGCAATAATTACCGAAGCCTGCAACGAAGCCATGCCAAAGAAAAAAGACATCCAAACACTTACCATGCCGTGGTGGTCCAAAGAACTCGAAGCAATGAAGCACGAAGTCGCCACCAGGAAAAGAAGAATCCGATGCGCTGCGCCATCGCGTAGAGAAGGTGTGGTCGCGTTGTACCTGGAACAGAAAGAGAAATACGAGTCAGAGGTCAGAAAATGCCAAATTGAAAGTTGGAAGGGTTTCTGTCAGAAACAGAACAGAGAAGGGGTTTGGGAAGGAATTTACAGAGTCATAAAGAACACATCAAGAAGGCAAGAAGATCTGCCGTTGGTACAGAATGGGAAGGAAGCAGACCAGGAAGAATCAGCGAGAATACTGGCAGAAACGTTCTACCCGGAGGACAACGAGGAAGAGGATAGCCCAGACCATCTGCGGATAAGAGCTCTTGCTGACCGAATAAACGACTGGAGCCATAATGAAACCTATGACCCGGCGTTTACGACGGAGGAGCTCAGGTTCGCGACGGAGAGCTTTAACCCGAAAAAGGCACCCGGAGTAGACGGTTTCACAGCTGATATTTGCCAACGGACAATAGCAGGGGATATGGACATGCACCTGGCCCTTTTCAACAAGTGCTGGCAACTGATGCACTTTCCCACGGCATGGAAAGAGGCCACCGTGGTGGTTCTCCGGAAACCAGGGAAGGACAATTACACCAGTCCCAAGTCCTACAGACCAATTGGCCTATTACCAGTGATGGGAAAAATACTGGAGAAGATGATGGTTAGAAGGCTAGTTTGGTTCCTAACACCCCGTATAAGCCCCCGCCAGTACGGCTTCATGCCGCAACGAAGCACGGAAGACTCCCTCTATGACCTGATGGCCCACGTGAGGGGCAAACTCCAAGAGAGGAAGCTTATCACGATGGTCTCACTGGATATAGAGGGTGCCTTCGACAGTGCGTGGTGGCCGGCCATAAAGGTCAGGCTAGCGGAAGAGCAGTGCCCAGCAAATCTCAGGAGGATGATAGCCAGCTACCTAAGCGACCGTAAGGTCCGGGTACGGTATGCTGGCCATGAGTTTGCAAAAGGCACTAGCAAAGGGTGCGTTCAGGGATCAATAGGCGGCCCCATCTTGTGGAATCTCCTATTGGACCCACTGCTGAAGAGTCTCACGCAGAGGGGTGACTACTGTCAGGCCTTTGCGGACGATGTGGTCCTGGTGTTTTCGGGGGAGACAGCCCTTGATATTCAAAGACAGGCCAATGCCGCTCTCGAACATGTTCGGAAGTGGGGTGTCATGAATAAGCTTAGGTTCGCACCGCACAAAACTTGTGCTATGGTGCTTACCAGAAAGCTTAAATATGACACGCCACACCTGACCATGGGTGGGATCGACATTGGAATGTCATCTGAAATAAAGATCCTGGGCGTGACGGTGGACTCCAAGTTGACCTTCAACAGCCATACGGCTAACGTTTGCAAGAAGGCACTTGGTGTCTACAAACAGTTATCCAGAGCCGCCAAGATCAGTTGGGGTCTCCACCCGGAAATAGTCCGCGTTATTTATACCGCTACGGTTGAGCCTATTATCACCTACGCAGCCGGCGCCTGGTCCGCGGCATCAAAGAAGTTAGGAGTTCAACGCCATTTGAATGCGGTCCAAAGGGGATTTGCCCAAAAACTGTGCGGGGCGTATCGTACGACCTCTCTTCATGCAGCGCTGGTACTAGCCGGTATATTGCCACTTGACCTCCGCATACAAGAGGCAGCCGCCATGTATGAGGCGAGGAGAGGAGCAATCCGGCCGGAGCTAGTAGATAGAGAGGTCGAGCGGCGAGTTGAACACTCCAATACACCACACCCGGCGAAGCAAACTGCGGTGGAGTTCTTGAGCCTGGCTGACCAGGAACAAGTTGATAGCCACAACAACCAGGCTATCCGGATCTTCACGGATGGCAGCCGAATTGAGGGCAAGGTCGGAGCAGCACTATCTATATGGAATAGTGCAGCAGAGATAAAAGCCCTCAAATTCAAGCTGGCTCCGTTCTGTACGGTATACCAGGCGGAACTCCTTGCAGTGTGCCGAGCCACCGAGGTGATACAAAGGAGAAGCGAGGAGAGCTATGGGATCTACAGCGACTCAAGGTCAGCGTTAGAGACCATCGCAAACCTCAGCACAACGCATCCCCTAGCGGTTAGCGCCCGGAAGAACTTAAAAGCTATTAAATCCCAGAACAAAACTGTGAGTTTGTTCTGGATTAAAGCACATGCAGGCCTTGCGGGTAATGAGAGGGCGGACGAATTGGCGAAGGACGCCGCTTTGAAGAGCAAAACCAAACCCGACTACGACCAGTGCCCGATTTCATTCATCAAACGACAGATCCGGAAATCGTCGATTGATGAATGGAACCAAAGGTACAAAGATGGTACCACTGCCAAAGTCACCAAGTTATTCTTTCCCGACGTTGTAAAATCATACAAGATAGTTCGACAATTGAGCCCAACGAATGTTACCACCCAAGTGCTGACGGGGCACGGTGGGTTCTCGGAGTACCTGAATCGATTCAGGTGCAAAGAGAACTCATCGTGCATCTGCCAGCCTGGGATACCAGAAACCGTAGTACATATATTGA
Organism: Polyploca ridens; assembly: GCA_951394255.1. Taxonomy (NCBI): domain Eukaryota; kingdom Metazoa; phylum Arthropoda; class Insecta; order Lepidoptera; family Drepanidae; genus Polyploca; species Polyploca ridens. The sequence goes on from OX596245.1 coordinate 47,833, forward strand.
CTGAGTGCCCTGTCTATGCCCTACAAAGATTTAATGTTGAAAGTAAATTGGAATCAAGAATGATACCCGAAAATTTCCAAGAATTAATATCCAATAAAGCTTATAGGGAAACATTTACTGAATATTTTGTAAAAATTGCTAAAATCGTTATAAATAGGAATAAATAGATAAAACATGTATGCTATATATATATATTAGTATAAATATATTGACTAGCATATAAGATATAAATGTATAAAACGATAAAATAAGATGTTTGTATTATTAAGGCAATAAAAATAAGAACAAAATTGTAAGCTAATAGTAAGAAAACTTGTAAATCCCATCTGGAAAGTAAAATAGAAATAAGCTGTTAGTATAATAAGTATATTATTGTTAAAAATATTAAATAAAATGTTTCAAATGTAATTTAAGATAAGCTGTTAGTGTACTAAGACACATATTCAAAACATGTCAATATAAGAAAATTATTTGTTACATATAAGATAGATATTAAGAAAATTTTGGCTCTCCTGATCCCTGTTGTGATCAAAATACACATAAGAATTGTAATAGAATTAAGAATAGATTGATAAGGAAATTTGTGCACTTTTGAATTTTTTGTTGAAATATAATTTTAGCTGCACAGTTTTTCATTTGCCCTGCTGTAAAATTTAAGTTAATTAAGTCTCTAATCATGTTAGAGGAATAGCTCGCGGGCCGGGTCATTATAGCGCCCGGACAGGATTAAAAAAAAAAAAAAAAAAAAAACCTAACCTAACCTAACCTAACCTAACCTAACCTTTTTTTTTTTTTTTTTTTTTTTTTTTTTTTTTTTTTGGTAACCCAGGGGAATCCTGCATGGATACCCGGCAGCCTCGGGGGAGGCGACCGGGTTATGTCAGACTCTTACTGACTAAACCCCTGGGGTGTTCCTTCTCTCGCCGTTTGGTGCGGGGCTGCGGGACACAAAGCTCTCAACCGCCTGCCCCGCCGGCGTCGCTCGTTTGAGCCCTTCTCGGCGGGGCGGGGCTAAGTTTAATTTTTAACTTAGCCCCGCCTCGCTCCTTCCGCTGGAGGCGCCCAGGAACACTTGGGCGTCTCCAGCATGGGACCTTTGTGCAGGTGGTGACCCCCCGATCAACCACCCACGGTCCCCGGCGTTAGGGCGGCAACCGGGCCGCAAAGGCCCGACGCCGCCCACCGCGTCTGCGGCGGCGAATGGGGAGCGAGTTAGCATCGTCCTCTCGCTCCCTTTCCGCCGCCTCCTTCCGTGACATTACGTCGTCACAGAAGGTCGCGGCCGCCCTCCACGCCTCCTCGCTACTGACCATGGCCCTTAAAAGGGCCGGCAGCGAGAGGTCACCTCCAACTGTCGCGGACAAGGCGGCGCGAGGGATCGCCCAAGCGGGGCACTCCTCGCGCGTGTGTTGCGCCGTGTCCGCGACACCAGCCACACAGTGGTGGCACATCTCCGTGGGCTCTCTGCCCACCACCCGACACAGATATCGACCGAAGCAGCCGTGCCCGGTGATCATCTGCGTCAGGTGGAAGGAGAGAGCCCCGTGCCCCCGTTCGAGCCATGTTTGAAGAATGGGCCGAACGGCGGCCACCACCTCACGGCTCACCACAGGGTTCTCGAGGCGGGCCGTCCATCTCCGGAGGAGAATGCCACGCGCGTCCTCTCTCCAACTGGCGATCTCCCGCGGGTGCGGACGGCCCCCGCCTCGGATCTCCTCTCTAGTTCGCCGGTACACCGCGGCGAGTACCTCGGCTTCGAGGTCCCACGGCGGCGTACCGGCGAGCACACACGCGCCGACGCACGACACGGTGCGGTACGCTCGGACCACCCTAAGCGCCATAGCGCGCTGCGGACGTCGCAGCGCAGCCAGGTTTCGGGCGCTCATGGCGTCTGCCCATATCGGCGCCCCGTAGAGCGCCATGGAGCGCACCACACCGGTATAAAGGCGTCGGCAAGACCGTCTCGGCCCACCAACATTAGGCAGGATCCGCCCCAGGGCGCCAGCAGTGGCCAGCAACTTCGGGGCCAGCCGCCGAAAGTGTTCTTCGAACCTCCACCGGCCGTCGAGGACGAGTCCTAGGTACTTCATCGTCGACCCGACGGCGATGGAGGTTCCTCCCACCATGATGGCAGCTCCAGGCGGTGGCCCATGTCGGGGCCTGTGGAAAACCAGGGCCTCCGACTTGTCAAGGGCCACTTCGAGCCCCAGGGCGCGGATCCGACCCACTACTTGGGCTACCCCCGCCGTGGCGAGGATGGACGCCTCTCGGTAGGTGCTGCCGCGGGCCGTCACGAGGGTATCATCGGCGTAACAGGTGACGTCGACCCCCCGCAACATGGCCCCGCGTAGCACCCAGTCGTATCCGATGTTCCACAGGAGCGGACCCAGAACCGATCCCTGTGGAACACCGCACGCCATCTCTCTCCTCCCAGAGCCGCTCCTTGTCGGGAAGATGACAGCTCTCCCGACGAAGTAGTCGGCCACCACCTTTTGGAGATACTGCGGCACCCTGTGGTACCGCAGTCCCCATAACACCGTTTCCCAGGGCAGCGTGTTAAACGCGTTGCGGATGTCGAGAGACACCGCGAACAACACACAACCCTGGGAGGTCGCCTCTTCGGCGAGATCCCGCACCCGCGCTATCGCGTCCAGAGTGGACCGGCCGCGGCGGAAGCCGAACTGCACGTCGGCAAGGCCCGGATCCATACACTCGACGAGGCGAGCAGCGAGCACACGCTCGAAGAGTTTGCTCACCTCGTCGAGCAGCACGATCGGGCGATACGCCGACGGCTGCCCGGCAGGGCGCCCGTCTTTGTGAATTAGGACGAGCTTGCCCGTCTTCCACCGCTGCGGGAATCGACCCTGTCGCAAGCACGCGGTGAAGAGGGACCTTACCCTCCCTCCTAACTCCCCCAGCGCGATCACCAGGGCAGTCCCCGGCACGCCGTCCGGGCCCGGGGCCGTCTTTTTCGACCTCAGTCTCAAAACGGCCGCCCCGAATTCGCCCTCCGACACTTCCGGTGCCGGGGTGTCGTCTCCAGCAGACAGCGCCGGGAGGGCACGATAGGCCACCGGTGGCACCCATTCTTCTCGTGAAGGAAAGAGGGTGCCGACCACGTCGTCCAGGAGGGTTTCCTCCAGGCTGCTGGTCAAGGGGGGCGCCCAGGGCCGCAACTTCTTACGTACGGCCCTGTATGGCCTGCCCCAGGGGTCCTCGTCGAGGATTCGGAGCCACTCCTCCCACGCCGCATCCTTAGCGCGCGCGATCGCCACTTGTAAGTTCTCGCACGCAGAGCGGTAGGCGGCATAGGAGGCGCTCTCCTCTTCGGTGTCTTGGACCCGTCTCCTTCTGCATCGGGTGTATCGATGGCGAGCTCTTCCGCAGGACACACGCATTTGGCGGAGTTCTTCGCTCCACCAATACACCCAGCGCCGTGGAGGGAGCGGTTTGGCCCTTGGCATCGCCGCATCGCATATGCGGTTCAGCGACGCGCCCAGAAGCCCCGCCTCCACCTCCACATCCTCTCCAATGACGGGTCCAGACACCCAGTCCTCAACGATGGCCACCTCTTTAGCCACCTCCCTGTCCAGCTTTCTGAGGACCCAACGTGGGCCGTCCGCCCCATGGGGCCGGGTACCTCTCTGTGAGTTAGTGTGGGGCGCGGAGACATCGAATCGGATGTATCGATGATCTGATAGTGTCTCCACGCCCAAAACCACCCTCCAACCTTGGACACGGCGCGCCAGGGCAGCAGACGCAAAAGTCACGTCTACGATCGAGCCACCCTGTTGCCGCACGCACGTGTCCTCCGACCCCGTATTGAGGAGGGCCAAGCCCATTGAGACCGCCCACTCCTCCAGTGTCTCCCCCCGCGCGTTCGTCGCCGGTGAACCCCATGCAGTAGATTTCGCGTTGAAGTCCCCTGCGACAAGCACGGGGTAGGGGGCAATCTGCCCAACCAGGGCGCCGACTTCGACAAGAAACTGCTCAAATTCGGCAAGGCTCCGGTTGGGCGAGAAGTACACCCCTATTACTGCGGTGTCGCCCACGACTGCCAGCACGCAACCCCTTCCCTTCATCACACGTTCGATGGGCGGGGCGCCGGTAGCAGTCGGGGCGACAATGGCCACCAGACCCTCGTGATCTCCGACCCAGTCATCCCGGGCGGGGACGAAGTAGGGCTCGGCAACCACGGCCACCTTTATTCTCCACTCTACCAGGGACTGGACTAGAAGATCCTGAGCCCTGGCAGAGTGGTTAATGTTGGTCTGCAGCAAGGAGAGAGACTGGGGCATTTAGAGGGCAGTCTCCATCGGCTCCTGTTGGGTCGGCTGCGGGGCTTTACCCTTGGCCTTCCTCGCCTTCTTTGCTTTGGGCCCGGATTTCCGGCGGCTACCGCAATTTCCCCCGCCAATTGGGTGCGCTGCCGGTTTGCCGGCCGATGCGCAGATAGCGCACTTCGGCTCCTCCCGACAATCACTGGCCCGGTGGCCCAGCTTTCCACAGCGGTAGCAAATACCACTGCGGTCCACCTCCGAGGCGCATTTGCAGCCGACGTGGCCGACCTCGAGACACCTGAAGCATCTCATGGGCCTGGGGTCGAGCAGCGTGACGCGTGCTGACACCCAGCCCACCCTGAGTCGGCCAGCGTCGACCACGGACTTGGCGGCCGCCACCGGGCAGCTGACAAAGACTGAGCCACCGTTGATTTTGCCAGCTCTGACGTCATCCATGGCGCACCCTCCTACAGTTGCGACAGCCCCCATGACTTCCGCCGCGGTGTTGGAGTCGTCAAGGCCCGAGACTCGCACCTCAGCTCTCTTCATTGGGCGGGTAATCCGGGCCACATCCGGGCTTATCACCTGCCTGAGTTGGGCGGCAAAGGCGTCCGCCTTTTCGGCGCCCGCTTCCCCGATGATCTCCATCATGCGGGCGCCAGTTGCGGTCGTCCTTGCCCTCATCTCTTCTATACCGAGACTCGGATAATCAATTTGCTTCCGGGCCTCGGTAATTATGGAGCTATATGTGGCCCCCTTTTCAACCGCGGCCGGCTGCAGGGTAATGACCACTGCAGCCGTTCGCGGAGGACGGAGCCTCGCTGCTGGTTTGGCCTTCTTTGTCTTCTGCTTCCCTTTCGCCATCATTCTTTCCGGCTCCGTCGTGTAGTTGGCCGGACCTTTCGACGGGTGCTTCGCCGAGTCTTTGGCTAGGCCCTTCGTCTTCTTCACTCCCCGAGCGGTCATCTCGCTCCACCCGGCCTGGAGTGGAGGGGGCGCTGCGGCTGCCGGAGCCGAGCTCTTTTGGAGCTCCTCCCTCTCTAATGCCGCCATTGACTTTTTCCCCCGTCCCTTTCCCTTTGGAGGCTTGACGGTGGGGGGGACCGATGACGGCTCTTCAATCGGATGTGGGGCGGCAATGACGCCAGAGCCCGAGGGCTGCGGCTCTTGCGTGGTATTCGCGGTGGCTGCGGCCCTTTTCTTCTCTGCCGCGAGTGGCGGCCTAAGTGACGGTTCGGGGAGGAGGCGGTCCTGAATTCCGTCAAACCTCGCATTCAGCATCGCACTAAACTGAGCGATGCTTGCACGCGAGGCTTCCGCCATCATCTCCTTAAAGGTGGGGACGACCGTCGCTGCAGCCGACTGGCTACGCAGCTCAGCCACTTCTTGACGAAGCCCCGCTAGCTGGGCGGAGAGCAGCTGGTTCGCCGCCTCCAGCTTCACCACTTCATCCGACACGGTGCGGGCGCTCATAGATGCAGCAGCTTCCATTATCGTTCCCGCTGCATCCTTGAGGTACTTCATCCAAGTCCCCTTCATATGTTTGGACTTGGCAGCAATTTTTATCACCGTATTTGCGGCGTCGTTAACTAAATTATTCAGCGCAGACATGGTCTGCGCTGTGTTCTCTCCAACAGTTGGCGGGTTGAGACCGCGACGGCAGGCTTGCTTGGCGTCACGTAATGCCCTTGCCATTTTAATTATCTCCTCCTCAGCCTCAAGGTGCAGTTCTTCAGCCCTAGCGGCGTTGAGCTGCGCCTTGGCATTTGCCAAGCCCAAGTACTCCTCCGTTGTGGGCGCGCGTACACGTCTCTTCTGTTTATGAGCCGCCCCTTTTGTCGGCTCTATTATTTCTGCCTCTTGTTCTTCGGCGGGCCTTTTGAGGAACCGCCGACCGCTTTCATTGTCGGAGGACTGGGCCGACGCAACCGTGACTAAGCTGCCAACGGTGCTGTCTGAGTCGGACTCCGACAAACGGGACAAGCGCGGTAGCAAGACGCGAAGTTCTCGCAAAGGCACTCCCGCCACTTCCACTCCCACTCTACCTTCTACTACTACATCTTCCTCCATACCAACGTCACCTTTCCTACTCTTAACTACATCCTCCTCGTTTTGTTTGTTAATTAAATCCATATGAAATCCCACGATTATGGGGGAAATAAAAGTCCACCCGGGCAGAGACCCCTGTACCCGGGTAAGTCTAAGGGATAACCCACACTGGTGGCGACAGGTGCCAGTGTGGGGACACGCACTAATGGCCGGAAATCCGTCCGACCATCCATCCCCTCGCGGTGCGGCGCCGCTTGGGATTCGGGTGTTTTTTAAAGAGGATCACTACCTCGTAGGCCCAACCAATGAAGGTAAGGCCCCCCGTTCGCGTAGGCCTCCTGCCATCGTTGCGGTTACGGGTTGACCGGCGGGGCCTTGAAAAAGGCCGTTTACGGAGGCAGTGTGAGTGCACTCCGTGACCGCCGCTCCCTCCACGTCGGAAATTGGAAAAGGGAAGTGAGAGGGAGGAAAGGTAGGGGAGAATAGGAAGGGGAAGAGAGGGGAAGGAAATGAAAGGGAAAGGAAGTGTTGCTCTTCGTCAGATCCCTCACGCCGTGCCTCCCGGTATGGGTAACCCTGCCGGTATAGCCACGAGGATCCTTGGGACACGCAAGCCCCCCCACCACGACAAGGTGGCAACACGTCGGGGGGGAACCTAACCTAACCTAACCTAACCTAACCTAACCTAACCTAACCTAACCTAACCCAGTTCCGACCCATCCGCGACCGAGAACGGATCGTTTTCCAAAGTGTTCCGCAGTTTTAATTAGAAAAAACCGGTAAATAATAGTCCGATTTGGTCGTGCAATACACGAAAAGTTGCGTCTCAGTGCAGCCGACCAGTTACCGAAAGAAAAGTGAAAATCGGAGTGCGGTGGAAAAAGTTATTAAGTGAAAACCTTTTTTAAGGTTAAGTTTTGTGAAGTTTACGATCCGGAAAAGCTTATAACTTGGAAACGGAGGCGGTAACCCCCCCATTTTTTATTGCTATCTGGTGACATCCTTGGAGAAGCAGCATTTTGGAAATTTCCTGATTTTTCCAATCAGGGAAACAGCTGGAAAATAAGAAAATCCCAAAACCACGTGGCCACGTGGTACCAGAAGGAGCAGTGGCAGACACATGGTTTTTGGACAGCCAGCAGCAACAAGGACCCCCAGCAATACGGTACAAGAAAATTATTTTTTGGACATTTTAAACCAGAGTTATTCAATATAGAAAACTGAAACTTTAGCATTAAATATCTCCGTAACTTTAGGCAGACCTATACTTTTTTATTTCATATTCTGTTGCGCGCTTGCCTAAAGAATACATGTACCAACTTTCAGATCTTTATAATTCCTAGATTAATTAGAATTAAATTTTTTGTAGATTTTCTTAAATATTCAAATTTTTCAAAATATTTATAGGTCCAAAAATTTTTTGTGTATTGCATGTGATAAAACTCTTTTTTACCCAAATTTTGACACCTCAGTTATATTTTTCCGACATTCCTTTCTCGAGATATCGATTTTTTACTGTTTTTTCGACTTTATTCCAAATTAATTAGATTTTATTAAAATTTGACCCTAGGACTGTTTCCTACTTGTGTATTTTGACAGTATTAAACTCGGGCCCATTATCTTTAAGAACAAGGATTTTGGAAAAAATCCGCCATTTTGTTTTTTCGGCGAAATTTTTTAACCTAGGATATCTCGGGAACGGAAAGACCTAGGAAATTACGGTTTGAACACCAGAGGGTGAAATCACCGTGTCTATAAATTGTATTTATTTTCGGGCGTTTTTAAGCCCAAAAAGTTTTTTGCTCTGGAGTTGCTTCTGGGACACGGGGAAGGTCGAGCCAAATAGTTTGCCCAAAGCCCGGTTTCTCTGCGACGTTTGGTTGCGAAGTTATAAGCTCCCAAAGTGGGACTTTGACAGCTCGGCGGCCATCTTGGAAAACTTTGACCCGCCACAGCTTCGCGGCCGGAGGTCGTAGAGAATTGCGGATTTGACAGTCGGTGTTAGGGACCTTCAGTCTATACTTTCCCCAATTTCGGGGAAGATCGGAGCGACAAATTTCCCGGGTCCTGAAAGTGGTTCCAGCAGATAGAGAGGGTCTTGCTGTGTCAAATAGGCCCAAACTCGGGTGTTCTACGACAATTAGGAAGGGAGTTACAGCCCGTCAAAGTTCCACTTTGACAGCTCGGCGGCCATCTTGGATTTTTTCTACCTTTGATAACTCCCTAACGAAGTGTCGTGGAGGGCCGGGGTTTTCTCTGGGGACACTGCTGTACCCAGCCCTATCTAGTGTGCCAAATTCAGGCGTTTTCAGGCACTCCTAGTTTTTTATCCTGAAAGCTGTGTGGGTGGATAGACCTCGCCAATTCCATCAGAAAAGCCCAAGACACGGGGTGTTTTGGATCATTGGTTCCGGAGATATAGTGGGATAAAAATATCTGGCCGCCATCTTGGTTTTTAACCTAAATCTTTGGGCCTGGATATCTTCGGAACTAATAGAGCTGGGTATACCGTGTTTGGGGTCATTGGGAAGGGCTCGGGGAGAGCTATCTGCCAGACACCTAAAATTGACTCTACATAGAGTTCAAAAAAATTTTCTTCTGGAAATCAATTGACTGACCCCTGGAGGGCGTGACACCCCGCAAAAAGGGACTTTTGAAACACTTCCTTGCAGGAAAGTGACATCATTTATTATTTTTCTTGAATTTATTGTGTACAATTTTAGTATTACCACTGCCCTATTGCAGACTTGGTAGAGCAACTTATCTAATTATATTTTATATTTTATTAATCTTGTACATTGTACTTCCGGTGTATTTGAGACTCGGGATCCAATATCCTGCACAGACAGAATAATAGTCGCGTAAAAACGAATCTTGGCACAAGTGACGACTGCAGGCTCTACCTAAATATTTTTATTGTTTTATTTATTGTTGTGGGACTGGCTGTATTACTTACAGCCCATCAATTTTGACCCTTTGTTTTTTCTCTTTTACTCTTCTATTGTATTTTTATTTCTTGCTTTTGCAAAATCCTTAACATCTTAATTGACGCCTTTTACACGTCTAACTAAGTTGCGATCTTGAAACCGAGGCTACCCACCTGGAAAATGTCTTGCATAAGAACTCCTGACGGCAAGCATAAGGAAGTAACCTCAAAGCAGACTGACATCTCGCCAACTGTCAAAGGAAAAGAAACAACAATGTCAGATAGAGCCCACCCCCCGGTGGAACTAGCCAACGTCCGGCGCAGTGTGGGGGAAATAGAAGCCCGGACCACAACACCGCCGCCGTCCCAACAAAAGACCTTGAGCCAACCGGAAGGGAAAACCAAAGCTAGATCGGCTTTGACGATCCCTGAGACCAAAACTGGCGCACAGAGAGCAAGGACGGCGACAACAGCAAAGGCTCCCGAGGCTGAAAGGTCCCCTAAACGGCCCCAAAAGTACAAGAACAGAACCGCCGAAGCGAAAGCCTGTCTTGTCAAGGCAAAGTTGCACCTGGGAAACAGCCGGAACCTTAAAAGCGAGATCAAGAATGAGGTCTTGGACGCCGTGGAGAGGCTCTATAGCCTAGTAAAGGAGTCGGAGGAAGGAAAGACTGTGATGGAAAAGGATAGGGATATGGAGGAACAACTAGGAAGAAAGGAAGAAGAACCACTGAAACATGTGGACATGAGGAAGGAAATAGAGGAGCAGGGAAAGCTTCTAAAGGCACACACGGAGGAAATGGGGAAGCTGGCGGACACGATCCGAAAACACCAAGACCTGCTCGAAAGATCTTACGCGAACGTGGTGGCCGGTCCACCGAGGACACAAACCCCGGAGACGACCACCATGCACTCCATCGTCGTAGCGTCGAATGACGAATTTGAAACGGGAGAGCAGGTCTACGAAAAGGTGAGAAGGGTGGTGAACGCAAAGGAAGAGGGCGTGAAAATTGACAGCATTAGAAGGGCAAGAGACAGGAAGATTATAATAGGCTGTAAAGACAGAGATGAGATGACGAGGGTAAAGGACAGCATAATAGGAAAGGATAACCTAAACGTCGAAGAGATGAAAAACAAAGATCCTCTCATTGTCCTGTACGGTGTCGTTAATTTAAACACAGATGAGGACATACTCAAGGCCATCCGAGTACAAAACAGGCACCTGCTTCAAGGGTTAATGGAGCAAGACGATAGGATAGAGCTCCGCTTCAGACGGAAGGCGAGAAACCCACTTACATCACACGTAGTGTTAAAAGTATCGCCGCAAATCCATCGACGTCTGATCGAAGCCAAAGCGGTGCACATCGATGTGCAAAGGATAAATGTCGCGGACCAGTCCCCCCTTGTACAGTGTTCTCGCTGCCTAGGATACGGACACGGGAAACGATTCTGTCAGGACGCCGTTGATCTGTGCAGCCACTGTGGAGGAGCGCATCTGAGGAATGAGTGCCCTGACTACATGAGTGATGCCCCCCCATGTTGCATAAACTGCGTAAGGGCGAAAGTAGCAAAAACGGAACACAACGCGTTTAGTAATGAATGCCCGGTGAGGCGCAAGTGGGACGCGCTTGCGAGATCCACCGTGGCTTATCTTTGCTAAGGGCACCCCGTATAAGATCCTGCAAGCCAACCTCCAAAAGAAGCAGCTGGCGACGGACGAAGTATTTATTGAGGCAAATAAGCGCGGTGTCGCAGCGTTACTTCTCCAAGAGCCGTATGTGGGTGGATCAAGAAAACTAAAAAGCTACCAAGGCGCACGGGTCTACCAGAGCACTGAGCAAGGAGAAGGGATCGTCAAGGCAGCGATAGCTGTCCTAGACCCTACACTTGACGTAGTACAGTACCCGCAACTCACCACAAACAACATCACAGTGGTGGGGATCCAAACCAGTGCCTGGCGGGTCGCGTTAGTATCCGTGTACTTGGAGAAAGACCAGCCTATCACCCCATACTTAGAACACCTGGCCAAGATCGGAGATAAAGTAGGAAAAAGGAGGTTGGTGATTGGGGGCGACGTTAACGCCTGGAGCATGTGGTGGGGGAGTGCTACATCAAACCACAGAGGCGAAGACGTGAGATGCGCGTTTGAAGAGATGGGTCTCCAGGTACTGAACACCGGGAATACACCGACCTTCGACACAATTAGGGGAGGCAAACGATACAGCAGCTGCGTCGATGTATCAGCTTGTTCGACAGATATGCTGACTCTGGTGGAGGGCTGGAAAATAGAAGAGAATCTCACGAGCTCGGATCATAACGGCATAACATTCAACATACATCTACACAAGTCTAAAGGCACACAAATAGTTAGAACTACCCGACTATACAATACCAGGAAAGCAAATTGGGCCCAGTTTCATGAGAAACTGGACCAATTAAAAGCAGACCACCAACAAACACAAGAACAAGTAAAACAAATTGAAAACACAGAACAAATAGAAGCAGTCATAAACACATACACTAAAGCAGTTACACAAGCATGCACACACTCAATTCCCACTAAAAAGCATACACAAACACTTACCATGCCGTGGTGGTCCGAAGAACTCGCAGAGCTGAAAAAAGAGGTCACCACCAGAAAGAGAAGAATCAAATGTGCCGCACCAGTCCGAAGGTCGAGAGTAGTAGAACTGTACCTGGAAAAGAAAGCAGAATATGAGTTAGAAGCCCAGAAGGCAAGGATAAGGAGCTGGAAGGAGTTCTGTGGAAAGCAGGATAGGGAAGGGGTCTGGGATGGGATATATAGGGTGATCGGCAGAACAAGGAAGAGAGAAGAGGACACACCACTGGAGGTTGAAGGCATAGTGTTGGACGCAAAAGGTTCCGCTAAGGTACTTGCGGAAACGTTTTACCCGGAAGACCTCACAGTAGCAGACAACACCGAGCATCGCAGGATTAGGGCCGAGGCAGAGAATATAAACGCTGGGCAGCAAGATGATTCTTGCGACCCACCTTTTACGCAGGCCGAGCTTAAAACCGCGATAGAAGCCTTCAACCCGAAGAAAGCACCCGGCGCCGACGGTTTTACGGCCGATATATGCCGTGAAGCAGTGAAGAACAGCCCAGACTTGTTTCTGGAGATTATAAACAAATGCCTCGAACTCGGCCACTTCCCTGATCCCTGGAAAGAGGCCACAGTAATCGTCCTGAGAAAGCCGGGGAAAGAAACTTATACCGCTCCAAAATCTTATAGACCCATCGGACTCCTCCCAGTACTGGGGAAAATCTACGAGAGGATGTTGGTCGCCCGAATGAAGTTCCACCTACTGCCGAGGATGAGTACTCGCCAGTTCGGATTCATGCCCCAGAAGAGCACCGAGGACTCTCTCTATACCCTAGTGAAGCACATCGAAGAGAAGATAAGCCAGAAAAAGATCGTAACACTGGTGTCGCTGGATATAGAGGGAGCCTTCGACAGCGCATGGTGGCCAGCCATCCGAGTCCGACTGGCTGAGGAAAAGTGTCCCGCAAACTTGAGGAGGGTGATCGACAGTTACCTCAGAAACCGGAGAGTAAGAGTAAGGTACGCCGGGGAAGAAGTCGTCAGGAAGACTGAAAAAGGATGCGTACAAGGATCAATCGGGGGCCCCATATTGTGGAACCTATTGCTGGACCCGCTACTGAAAGAGCTGGAAGAAGGAGGTGACTACGTGCAGGCCTTTGCGGATGACGTCGTCCTCGTCTTCGACGGAGAGACAGCCCAGGAAATCCAGGGACGTGCCGATGCCACGCTGGAACGTGTTCGGGTGTGGGGAGTTAAAAACAAGTTAAACTTTGCGCCACACAAGACAATGGCCATGGTCATAACGCGCAAGTTGAAGTACGACACCCCACACCTGAACATGGGAGGGGTTGACATTGGCATGTCCAAGGAGATAAAGCTATTGGGCCTCACAATAGATGAGAAGATGACCTTCAATGCCCACACCGCAAACGTCTGCCGCAAGGCGCTGAATTTCTATAAACAGTTGGCAAGGGCCGCAAAGGTCAGTTGGGGGCTGGAACCCGATATAATCAAGACCATCTATACGGCTGTAGTGGAGCCTACGGTGATGTATGCTGCGAGCGCATGGGCGCCAGCAACGTTGAAAATAGGCATCCAAAACAAACTGAATGCAGTTCAGCGCGGCTTCGTTCAGAAAATAGTGAAGTCGTACCGGACAGTCTCACTGAACTCGGCATTACTACTCGCGGGGTTGCTTCCGCTGGACATCAGAGTCCGGGAAGCAGCCTCGCTTTATGAGATAAAGAAAGGTCATTCCCTGCGAGTAGTAGGAGACCGATGTATAGAGAAACCAGTGCAATACAGAGACATGCCACATCCCGCAAAAAAGTTAGAGCTAGAATTTACATGCCTGGCAGACGGAGCAGCATTGGAACAGCACTATAACGACGGCTTGAATATTTTTACCGATGGAAGCAAGATCGAGGGAAAAGTCGGTGCCGCAATCTCCATCTGGCACGGCACTGCTGAAATCGGTACGCGAAAGCTGAAGCTTGAAGACTGCTGCTCCGTCTACCAGGCGGAGCTCCTGGCACTGGCGGAAGCAACAGAAAGAGCTGTAAAAAATCCTAGTGCAAGCTGCAACATATACTGTGATTCCAGATCCGCCCTCGAAACAGTAATTAACACCTCCTCCCCTCACCCCCTCGCAGTCCAAACAAGAATCAACATCGCAACACTCAATGAACAGCGAAAAGTATTGAGGTTGTTTTGGATAAAGGCACACGCGGGGCTGTTGGGAAACGAGAGGGCGGACGAACTGGCAAAAAACGCAGCGATACATACCAAGACAAAGGCAAACTACGGCGGCTGCCCGGCGTCCTTCATCAAACGCCAAATCCGCTCCGAATCGTTGGCAGAATGGAACCAGCGCTACAAAAGTGGTGAAACAGCGTCCACAACAAAGGCTTTCTTCCCGGACGCGATACGAGCCTATCGTGTAATCAAGAAAGTACAACTAGATCCACTATTAGTACAACTGTTGACGGGTCACGGCGGATTCTCCTCGTACTTGTACCGTTTCAAGTGCAAGGAGAGTCCGGCGTGTAACTGCGACCCTCAAGTGGAAGAAAGTGCCCTGCATGTTGTCACGGAATGCCCAATTTATTGCAAGCAAAGATTCGATGTGGAAAATGAGATAGGAATAGATGTTAACCTGCAAAACCTGTGCACGATATTGGAAAGTAGAGAAATTAGAGACAAGTTTATAACATATTGTAAGGTAATATTAAGAAATGTAATAAAGAAAAATAAGTAGCAAATAGGTAACACTACTGCATACTATGTATTAGTACGCAGGAAGTGCCCATAGATATAAGTACATGTAATAAAACTGCTAGTATAAATAATGTGTTAAAATTTGTTAAAATTAAGTAAACTGTAAAAAATAAAAATAAGCATAAAGATAAAAATATGTAATTAGATTAAGAAGCTTTCTATGAAATAAAAAATATCCCAGTTGTTCATATCCCAGAAATAAGGTCTCTGACGAATAAAGTCGGAGGTAGATATAAGTAGCTCGCGGGCCGGGCCATTATAGCGCCCGGACAGGAATAAAAAAAAAAAAAAAAAAAAAAAAAAAAACCTAACCTAACCTAACCTAACCTAACCTAACCTAACCTAACCTAACCTAACCTAACCTAACCTAACCTAACCTAACCTAACCTAACCTAACCTAACCTAACCTAACCTAACCTAACCTAACCTAACCTAACCTAACCTAACCTAACCTAACCTAACCTAACCTAACCTAACCTAACCTAACCTAACCTAACCTAACCTAACCTAACCTAACCTAACCTAACCTAACCTAACCTAACCTAACCTAACCTAACCTAACCTAACCTAACCTAACCTAACCTAACCTAACCTAACCTAACCTAACCTAACCTAACCTAACCTAACCTAACCTAACCTAACCTAACCTAACCTAACCTAACCTAACCTAACCTAACCTAACCTAACCTAACCTAACCTAACCTAACCTAACCTAACCTAACCTAACCTAACCTAACCTAACCTAACCTAACCTAACCTAACCTAACCTAACCTAACCTAACCTAACCTAACCTAACCTAACCTAACCTAACCTAACCTAACCTAACCTAACCTAACCTAACCTAACCTAACCTAACCTAACCTAACCTAACCTAACCTAACCTAACCTAACCTAACCTAACCTAACCTAACCTAACCTAACCTAACCTAACCTAACCTAACCTAACCTAACCTAACCTAACCTAACCTAACCTAACCTAACCTAACCTAACCTAACCTAACCTAACCTAACCTAACCTAACCTAACCTAACCTAACCTAACCTAACCTAACCTAACCTAACCTAACCTAACCTAACCTAACCTAACCTAACCTAACCTAACCTAACCTAACCTAACCTAACCTAACCTAACCTAACCTAACCTAACCTAACCTAACCTAACCTAACCTAACCTAACCTAACCTAACCTAACCTAACCTAACCTAACCTAACCTAACCTAACCTAACCTAACCTAACCTAACCGACCCACCCGTGACCGAGAACGGATCATTTTAACACGCGCTCCTCAGTTTTTATTCAAAAAAAGTGGGAAATCTTGCACCGATTTGACCGCCCGATACCTCAAAAGTTGCGTCTCGGTGCACCCGATAAGTGAGTGAAAGCCGTGTGAAAATTGGATCGCAGTGCACAAAGTTATATGTGAAAAAGTGGTTTATAACCTAAAAGTGCACAAGTTTTTTACTTATTTTGGTGATTATCTCGGGAACGAGATCGATACCCCCCCTGTTTTTTGCTGCCGTTCGGTGGGGACCCAGAAGGAGCACCTTGCTGGAAAAATCCAGATTTTTCCGGTCGGGACTTTCGAAGATATCTGCAAAAAACGGAAAACCACGTGGAAACGTGGTCCGTGAAGGAGCACCGTCAGCAGTTCCACTTCATTGCAGCCTTCAGCACCCGGGAATCCTGAGATCGACGGTACAGAAATTTTATTTTTTGGACTTTTATTTGCAGAGTTATTCACATTTTAATTGGCTAACTTTGACATCGGATAACTCAAAAACTCCAGGCAGAGCTATATAATTTTATTTTAGAATCAGTTGCGCGCTCGCCTGACAAGCTTAAATTTCAAATCTCAGATTTTTAAATTAAATATTTTTTGTATTATTACCATTTTAGTAAATTTTTAAACTTTTTACCCTAAATTTATATTTTTTTATGACATTATCCTTTATTATTATTCTGTGTGATAGAGGGTCATTTACCGAAAATTTTGACACCTCATTTGTATTTTTGTGACTATCCGTTCTCGAGATATTGATTTTTTAATGTTTTTTCGACTTAATTCTAAATTAATAGATTTAATCAAAATTTGACTTTAGGACTGGGTCCTATACACTATTTGTGACCATAATAAGCCCAAACTCGGGCCCTGTATCTTTTAAATTACGGATTTTGGAAAAAATCCGCCATTTTGTTTTTTAGGCAAAAATTTTTAACCCGGGATATCTCGGGAACGGAAAGACTTAGGAAATTACGGTTTTGACCTCAGGGGGTGAAATCACCGTAGTAAAAATTTCTATTTGTTTTTGGGCGATTCTGAGCCCAAAAAGTTTTTTGGTCTGGAGTTGGTTCTGGGACACGAGGAAGGTCGAGCCGAGTAGTTAGCCCAAAGTCCGGGTTCTCTACGACATTTGGTTGCGAAGTTATAAGCTCCCAAAGTGGGACTTTGACAGCTCGGCGGCCATTTTGGAAATCTTTGATCCGCCACAGCTTCGCAGCCGGAGGTCGTGGAAATTTGCGGATTTCACAGTTGGCATTAGGGGCCCTCAGCTCATACTCTCCCCAATTTTGGGGTAGATTGGCGCGACAAATTTTTCGGGTCCTGGAAACGATTCCAGCCGACAAAGAAGGTCAGACTGTGCCAAATAGGCCCAAACTCGGGTGTTCTGTGATTGCTACGAAGGGAGTTACGGCCCGTCAAAGTTCCACTTTGACAGCTCGGCGGCCATTTTGGATTTTTTCTCCCATCGATAGCTCCCAAACTAGCTGTCGTAGAGGGCCGGGGTTTTCTCTGGGGACATCGTTGTGCCTAGTCCTATCAACTGTATAAATTTCAGGCGTTTTCAGGCACTTATATTTTTTCAGCCTGAAAATTGTGTAGGTGGGTAGATCTCATCGAGCCCAGTAGGAAAAGCCAAAACACGGGGTTGTTCGGTCCATTGGTTCCAGAGATATAGTGGGATAAAGACATCTGGCGGCCATCTTGGTTTTTAACCCGAAACTTTGGCATCCGATATCTCGGGAACTAATAGAGCTAGGCATACCGTGTTTGGGGTTGTTGGTGAGGGCTTAGAGAGAGCTATCGACTTGGACCAAAAATTTGGCTCTACCTAGAGACAAAAATTTTCTTGCTTTTTATTTTTGTTTTGGACCCCGGAGAGTGTGGCCTCCTATACAGGGGCTTACTCAGACGACTGCATTTTGCTGTAGAGCAGCTTGTATATTTTAACATTATTAATTTTGCTTTTTGTGTTTTATACTGTGTATTTTGGAATCCTTGTATTCTGGTATTTTGTACAGACATAAAAATATAGAGCACGCAAATCTCGACGGAAGTGACAACTGCAGGCTCTACAAATTTTTTAAATAACATTCCAGAATTTTAACACTGTTGTGGGACCGAGACCGTATTTTTACAGTCAGTAAATCTATTTTTTGTTTATTTTATTCTGTTTCTTTTATTATTTAATTGTTGTTGCTTTTGCATTTTTACTGTGTACCTTAATTGACTGCCTTTACACAGTCAATTAAGTTTTTGACGTTCCACCCGAGGCTATCTACCCCAGTAGACAAGATGTCTTGCATCAGAACCCCAGACGGGAAAGCTAGAGACCCTAACCTGAAGCAGACCAGTAGCTCACCAAAAGAAGAACGAAGGAGATTAGTGGCAGAGAGAGCCGGCCCCTCCACAGAGAGCGATGAAAAAACCACCAAAGTGCGGCGAAGTGTAGGGGAGATTGAAGCCCGGACGACACCACCTGTCCAGCAAAAATCCCTCAGTCAGCAAGAGGGGAAACCCAAAGCTGCGCAGAAAGGGAAGCCAGTGATAGCTAAGGCACCCGAGGCTGAGAGATCCCCAAAAGTGATTCCGAAGTACAAGAACAGGACTTCCGAGGCAAAAGCCTGTCTCACAAAGGCGAAAACGCACCTGGGGAACAGCCGCAATCTCAAAAGTGAGATCAAAAACGAAGTTATAGAAGCCGTGGAAAGGCTCTATAGCTTGGTTAAAGAATCGGAGGAGGGGAAGGCATCAGTAGAGAAAGATAAGGAAGAAGAGAAACGCCACGAAGGGGAAAAGGTAGAACCACTGATGCTGGAAGTGGACATGAGGAAGGGACTAGAGGAGCATAATAAGCTCTTAATGGAACATAAGCAGGAAATGGGGATACTAACAGACATGATTAAGAAACACCAGGACCTGCTCCAAAGGTCGTACGCGAACGTGACAGCCGGCATGCCAAGGAGGCAACCTCAGGAGATGGCCGCTATGCACTCGCTCGTCGTAACATCAAAGGACGAACACGAGACGGGGGAGCAGGTCTTTGAAAAGGTAAGAAAGGCTGTTAACGCAAAGGATGAAGGAGTAAAGATCGACAGGATTAGAACAGCGAAGGATAGAAAAATTATAATTGGCTGCAGGGACAAGGACGAGTTGAGGAAGGTGAAGGACAACATGGGAAGGGATGAACAACTGAGCGTGGAGGAAATCAAAAATAAGGACCCACTCATTGTACTGTATGGAGTCATATGCAAAATTACAGACGAGCAGCTGCTGAAGGCCATCCGAGTCCAGAACAAGCACCTACTAAAAGGGATAAGTGCGGAGGAGGACCGGATGGAGGTACGCTTCAGAAGAAAGGCAAGAAACCCGCTCACATCCCACGTGGTGGTAAAGGTGTCGCCGCGCATCTATCAGCGCCTGACCGATGCAGAGGCTGTACACATAGACGTGCAGAGGATACGGGTCGCGGATCAGTCCCCCCTCATACAGTGTTCTCGCTGTCTGGGGTACGGACACGGGAAGCGGTTCTGTCACGAAGCCGTCGATGTGTGCAGCCATTGTGGAGGACCGCATATGAAGATGGAGTGTCCTGACTTCACCACCGAAGCCCCCCCGTGTTGCGTAAACTGCGTGAAAGCAAAAGTAGGAAAAGCAGAGCATAACGCATTTAGCTATGAATGCCCAGTGAGGCGCAAGTGGGAAGCACTTGCGAGATCCACCGTGGCGTATCATTGCTAAGGGCACCCCGTATAAGATCTTGCAAGCCAACCTCCAGAGGATGCAGCTAGCGACGGACGAAGCCTTCATCGAAGCGAGCAAGCGCGGTGTTGCAGTTGCACTTCTCCAAGAACCGTATGTGGGTGGGACTAAAAGGCTGAAAAATTACCAAGGGGCAAGGATTTACCAGAGCACTGAGCAAGGAGAAGGGACAGTCAAGGCAGCAATAGCTGTCCTTGACTCTACACTGGACGTAGTACAGTACCCGCAACTCACCACGAATAACATCACAGTGGTGGGGATCCAAACCAGTGCCTGGCAAATCACTTTCGTATCTATGTACCTTGAAAAGGACCAGCCTATAGACCCATATCTCGAACACCTGACCAAGATAAGCGAAAAATTAGGAACAAGGAGGTTGGTGATTGGGGGAGACGTTAATGCCTGGAGCCTATGGTGGGGAAGCGCGGAAACTAACCGTAGAGGCGAAGACTTGGGATGCGCACTTGACGAGTTGGGCCTCCAGGTACTCAACACCGGGAAAACACCGACCTTTGACACGATCAGAGGGGATAGAAGATTCTGCAGTAGCGTCGATATAACGGCTTGCTCAACTGATTTGCTGACCCTGGTGGAGGACTGGAAGGTAGAAGAAAACCTCACGAGCTCGGACCATAACGGCATTACCTTCAGCATACAATTACAAAAATCCAAAGGCACACACATTGTTAGATCCACACGACTCTACAACACTAAGAAAGCAAATTGGACCCAGTTTCATAAGAAACTGGACCAATTAAAAGCAGAACATAAATTCACACAAGCACAAATTGAACAAATTCACAACACAGAACAAATAGAATCAGCAGTAGACACATACACAAAAGCAGTAACACAGGCATGCACACATTCAATACCTGCAAAGAAACACACGCAAATACTTACCATGCCGTGGTGGTCCGAAGAACTCGCAGAGTTGAAAAAAGAAGTCACCACCAGGAAGCGAAGAATCAGATGCGCCGCGCCTGTCCGAAGGTCGAGAGTAGTTGAAGAGTACCTGGAAAAGAAAACAGAGTATGAGTTGGAAGCCCAGAAGGCCAGGATAAGAAGTTGGAAGGAGTTCTGCGGAAAACAGGACAGGGAGGGGGTCTGGGATGGGATATATAGAGTGATCGGCAGGACAAGGAAGAGAGAGGAGGATGTACCACTTGAGGTTGAAGGCATAGTGTTGGATGCAAAATTCTCCGCTAAGGTACTAGCGGATACTTTTTACCCGGAGGACCGTACAGATGCAGACAACACCGAACATCGTAAAATCAGAATCGAAGCAGAGAATGTAAACGTTGGATCGCAAGATGATTTTTGTGACCCTCCGTTTACGCAGGCTGAGCTAAATATTGCGACAAATGCCTTCAACCCGAAGAAAGCACCTGGTGCCGATGGATTCACTGCTGACATATGCCTAGAAGCAGTCAAAAACAGCCCAGAACTCTTCTTGGGAATAGTTAACAAGTGCCTTGAACTCGGCCACTTCCCAAAACCATGGAAAGAGGCCACCGTCATAGTGTTGCGGAAGCCGGGAAAGAAAACGTATACGGAACCGAAGTCGTATAGGCCTATTGGATTGCTCCCTGTAATGGGGAAGATTCTTGAAAGGATGCTGGTTACCCGAATCAAGTTTCACCTGCTACCCAGGATGAGTACTCGCCAGTTCGGATTCATGCCCCAGAAAAGCACCGAGGACTCCCTCTATACACTAATGCAATACATCCACAGGAAGATAAACCAGAAAAAGTTAATCACACTGGTGTCATTGGATATAGAGGGAGCCTTCGACAGCGCATGGTGGCCAGCTATCAGGGTCCGACTGGCTGAGGAAAAGTGTCCGTTGAACTTGAGGAGGGTAATAGACAGCTATCTCGAAGATCGGAAAGTCCGAGTTAGATACGCAGGAGAGGAGGTCGAGAAGAAAACCGAAAAAGGATGCGTTCAGGGATCGATCGGTGGCCCAATCCTTTGGAATTTGCTATTGGACCCGCTGCTGAAGGAGCTGGAGAAGAGAGGAGACTACGTGCAGGCTTTTGCGGACGACGTTGTATTGGTCTTCGATGGAGAGACAGCCCAGGAGATCCAGGAACGTGCCAATGCCACACTCGAACATGTTCGGGCGTGGGGAATCAGGAACAAGCTCAGATTCGCACCACATAAGACCTTGGCAATGTTAATAACTCGAAAACTGAAGCACGACACCCCACACCTGAGCATGGGTGGGATTGACATTGGCATGTTCAAGGAAATCAAGCTGTTGGGCCTCACCATCGACGAGAAGTTGACTTTCAACGCCCACACCGTGAATGTTTGCCGTAAAGCAGTTGGCTTCTATAAGCAGCTTTCAAGGGCTGCAAAAATACATTGGGGATTGGAACCGGAGATAATTCGAGCGATGTACACGGCCGTTATCGAACCAACCATCATGTACGCCGCGAGCGCATGGGCGCCCGCCACAAAGAAAATCGGAATTCAGAATAAACTGAACGCAGTACAAAGAGGCTTTGCACAGAAGATCACAAAATCTTATAGGACGGTATCATTAAATTCGGCACTACTACTCGCTGGGTTGCTTCCCTTGGACATCAGAGTCTGGGAAGCAGCCTCGCTTTATGAAATAAAGAAAGGTCATTCCCAGCGAGTAGTAGGAGATCGAGAGGTAGAAAACCCGGTGCCTTATGGATCTATGCCACACCCTGCGAAACAGGAGAAACTTGAATTCATATGCCTGGAAGACGGAGCGGCATTGCAACAGCACTACAATGACGGCCTAAACATATTCACCGACGGGAGTAAAATTGAGGGGAAGGTCGGCGCCGCACTAACCGTTTGGGATGGTGAAACAGAAATCTACACCAAAAAATTTAAGCTGGAAGAGTGCTGCTCCGTCTACCAAGCAGAGCTCGTAGCGCTAGCGGCAGCAACTGGAAGAGCGCTCAAGGATACAAGAGCGAGCTGCAACATATATTGCGACTCGAGATCCGCCCTCGAAACGGTGACAAACAACTCTTCACCACACCCGCTTGCAGTAAAAATAAGGAGCGATATCAACAAGCTCCAAGAAAAGCAGAAAATCCTGAGACTTTTCTGGATAAAGGCTCATGCGGGACTTATGGGTAATGAGAGGGCGGACGAGCTAGCGAAGAGTGCAGCGCTAAACCTTAAGACAAAGGCGAATTACGGTGGCTGCCCGGTTTCCTACATTAGGCGACAAATCCGGACGGAGTCGCTGGAAGAGTGGAACCGGAGGTACAAGAGTGGTGAAACGGCCGGTACAACTAAGGTTTTCTTCCCAGATGCAATACGGGCGCATCCCATTATTAGAAAGATGGAACTCGGTCCTACAATGGTGCAATTACTAACGGGGCATGGCGGATTCTCATCGTACTTGTACCGATTCAAGTGCAAGGGGAGTCCGTCATGCATATGTGATCCTCAGGTAGAAGAAAGTGCCCTGCATGTCGTCACTGAGTGCCCAATTTACGGTAGACGCAGGTTCGAAATCGAGAACGAAATAGGTATTGCGGTAAACTTGGAAAATCTGTACAAAATATTAGAAAACAAGGAAATTAGAAATAAATTTGTAACTTTTTGTGAAGAGATTGTAAGGAGTGTAATAAGAAAAAACAAATAGGTAGAAATAAGGATCCACTACTGCATATAATGTACTATGTATATGCAGGCAGTGACCATAGTATTAAGAATTGTAATAAAAACTGTTAGTTATAAGATAAATTGTATAGACCTAAGGCACAGAAAAATGTATAGAATTAAGACTTAAGATATAAGAAAATTGTAACTTTTAAACTAAAATTTTTTTGAAATTAAATTATCCCTGGCTTGAAATCCTCTATAAACAATGTCCTCTGACTGTCCCGACCGTCAGAGGGTAGATTAAGTAGCTCGCGGGCCGGGCCGATAGCGCCCGGACAGGAAAAAAAAAAAAAAAAAAAAAAAAAAAAAAAAAAAAAACCTAACCTAACCTAACCTAACCTAACCTAACCTAACCTAACCTAACAACCTAACCTAAACCTAACCTAACCTAACCTAAACCTAACCTAACCTAAAACCTAACCTAAACCTAACCTAACCTAACCTAACCTAACCTAACCTAAACCTAACCTAACCTAACCTAACCTAACCTAACCTAAACCTAACCTAAACCTAACCTAAACCTAAACCTAACCTAACCTAACCTAACCTAAACCTAACCTAAACCTAACCTAACCTAACCTAACCTAACCTAACCTAACCTAAACCTAACCTAACCTAAACCTAACCTAACCTAACAACCTAACCTAACCTAAACCTAACCTAACCTAACTAACCTAACCTAACTAACCTAAACCTAACCTAACCTAAACCTAACCTAACCTAACCTAACCTAACCTAACCTAACCTAACCTAACCTAACCTAACCTAACCTAACCTAACCTAACCTAACCTAACCTAACCTAACCTAACCTAACCTAACCTAACCTAACCTAACCTAACCTAACCTAACCTAACCTAACCTAACCTAACCTAACCTAACCTAACCTAACCTAACCTAACCTAACCTAACCTAACCTAACCTAACCTAACCTAACCTAACCTAACCTAACCTAACCTAACCTAACCTAACCTAACCTAACCTAACCTAACCTAACCTAACCTAACCTAACCTAACCTAACCTAACCTAACCTAACCTAACCTAACCTAACCTAACCTAACCTAACCTAACCTAACCTAACCTAACCTAACCTAACCTAACCTAACCTAACCTAACCTAACCTAACCTAACCTAACCTAACCTAACCTAACCTAACCTAACCTAACCTAACCTAACCTAACCTAACCTAACCTAACCTAACCTAACCTAACCTAACCTAACCTAACCTAACCTAACCTAACCTAACCTAACCTAACCTAACCTAACCTAACCTAACCTAACCTAACCTAACCTAACCTAACCTAACCTAACCTAACCTAACCTAACCTAACCTAACCTAACCTAACCTAACCTAACCTAACCTAACCTAACCTAACCTAACCTAACCAGTCTTCGTCGAGCCACGGTGGCGAGCGCACGCGCCCACCTCGCGATCCGCGTCGGCTGCCACACTGCAGCATCGGATGCGCCTGCACGTGCAGGCAGCATCCGCATCCGCGCCTACCAACCGCGCCTACAAGCCGCGTCTGCGT
Organism: Polyploca ridens; assembly: GCA_951394255.1. Classification (NCBI taxonomy): domain Eukaryota; kingdom Metazoa; phylum Arthropoda; class Insecta; order Lepidoptera; family Drepanidae; genus Polyploca; species Polyploca ridens. The sequence continues at coordinate 72,662 of OX596245.1, forward strand.
CTGCGGCTGCGTCTGCGGTCTGCGCCTGCACCTGCAGGCTGTGACCGCGTCGGCTCACCGTGACCGCGGCTGCGCCTGCGGTCTGCGCCTGCACCCGCAGGCTTGGACCGCGTCGGTGCACCGCGGCTGCGACTGCGGATGCGCCTGCATCTGCGGACTGCGTCGGCGTCAGCAGGGGCATCCGGCGTGACCGGCGGACTCCGTGGACGGCCACGGAGTGATTCGCGCGCGATCCCCCCTCGAGCGGGTGACGTCGAGAGCGGAGGGGAAACCGCTTAGGACGTCGGAGGGGCTAGCCGAGTGTGCGGGGAACGGCGACCGGTACGGGGGGACTCGACTGTTCGACCAGTCCCGCGGATCCGGTTGCTGCGACCACACGTGCCCGCCGGGGGCTTGCGGCTGCGACGGCCGCGGCTGCGGCGGCGGCCGCATGCGCAGCGCGGCGCTTCTTCGTCTGCTAAATGCGAATGCATCTGTGTTTTGTGCGAATGAGAATGCATCAGCTCAGTGTTTTGTACCAATATTAAATGCAGTAATACGATAATCCTAGTGTATCGCGAGTGCGCAGCCAATACTAATGAGTGGCGAAGACTCAATATAAAGTGCATATTTATATCATATTATATATACTATGTCTATACATATGCATCCAAAGTATTAAAAGCATTCCAAGTGTAAATAATAAGTGACACAGACTCAGTACTGCGGTGTTCACTCAGTTATAACCCCCCTCCGCATCCCTAGTGTAATGTGACTTCGCGGGCAATCTCAACAAGCGGGGCATACCTAAAACTACGGCTACACCGAGGACTTTAACAAGGTATTTAAGTGTTTTGTACGGGCATCACATCTCCCGCATCCGGGCCACCGACATCTGGGCGAACTGTGCTTTCATTGCCTGTGGTTGCACTGTTGCTTGCGGTGGCGCTGCCTGCGGCTGCGGCGCCTGAGCTCGCGACTGTGGGGATTGCTCCCACTCATACTGTCTGCGCCGCCCGTGGGCGCACCGCCAGGATCCGTGACTTCTTCACACCTTCAGCGACGCCGAACCTGCGCCACCTGCAGCGACAACACCCCTGCCTACGTCTGCGTTTGCTGCGGCTGCGCTCTACGCGCTGACGCCCCTTACACCTGCGCAGCTGGTGCCTGTGGCAGTCTGCGTCTGCGTCTGCGTCTGCGGACTGCGGCTGCGACGGTCGGCGGTGCTGCGATCGCAACCCACTTAGCTCCCCCTGTCTGCCCTCCCTCCGCCCCCTTTTCTCTCGTCTTCTCTTGCCATATCTTTGTGAAATAGTTCTTCCCAGTGACAAGTGAAATAGTTTTAATTCAGTGCGCCTCTACCAAACATCAGTGCAACCCAATAAATAAACGCTATAGCGAACGCTGCAGACACTGTAAGTGCTAGATTTAATCCTATTTATAATTTGCAATATTTAAGATTGTAATGCATCCGCGGCTCGGTACTGTCTGCAGAGCAACATGACTGGGCAGACAGAATAGTTTAACTAACAACACTAAGCAACTAAAAACTGCCTAGACATGAGCTCTTCGGACGAGGACTGTGCGGATAACTTTGCGGAGCCCGATGGGTTCCAAACTGTATTAGAATGTGCGAAAACGATATTGGTCGAAATCGCGCGGGGGAAAAGTGTCACCAAGGGCTCCAAGGAAATTATAATAAGCAATGCGCAAAAAATTAAAGATGCAATGATTAATTCTATAGAATTCAGAACCCTACCTGTACTACTATCACGATCAAAATCACTACACAGTACTCCCCCGAACATCACGCAACCGGATAATAGTAACATAAAAGATGCCATCAAGGAGTCCGAGGAGGCAATCGTCTCCCGCGTCACTCAGGCTGTCGCAGAAGTATTTGCCAGCGGTAGGGCTGCGCCTTCATTAGACCATCCCGATACCCCAACATACGCAGATTCAGTGCGCAGACACAATAACAAAACATTCAAAAAATCCAACCCAGCTGCCATAATCTCCAATAATGACCCTAAAACGAACACTAAGATTACCGACAACTGGAAAAATGCAATATCCTTCCGTCAAGTCAAATATGCCCCCACTAAAGTGATCCCCCTATCAGGTAACAAAATTAGGGTCGAGTTTGACAATGCAATGCAACGCGATGAAACTATTAAAAAAGTATGTGAGGGAAACGCAATGAAGGCGGAGCCCGCCCGCAACCTTAGACCAATGATAATACTGAAGGGCATATCCAGGGACACGTCCACCCAAGACCTGGTCGACGTAATAATCAATCAGAACGAGATATATACTGAAACCAATAATGATGACATCAAATTGTGTTTTACCAAACCAAACAGAAATCCAAAACTATACAATGCTATATTACGAATTTCCCCCCATCTCTGGAAACCCACAATAAATGTACATAAACTAAACATAGACCACATAAAAGTTCACCTAGAAGAGTACTCTCCCTTTAAACAATGCCTTAAATGCTTAAAGTTTGGCCACACCCTCAGTAAATGCACGTCAGAAACTAAACACTGTCAATTCTGCGCAGAGCCTGACCATTCCCATAAGGAATGCCCCAACAAAGGCAAACCACAGAGCAACGTTTGCCACAACTGTAAATTACATAACATTAAATACAAAACTTCTATTAACACCGCACACCATGCTACATCCAACCTTTGCCCAGGCATCAAAGCTATGAAGACTAAATTATCAAAGCGAACTGACTACGAATGACAATAATGCTACTTAGTTCTAACATACTTTGGATGCCACTATGAAATACTTATTCATTTATTTACTATTTGTACATACATATGTCTATATATTACAATCTATGCTATTTATATTACACACACATTATACCTTCATTATAAAATTTCCGTTAAATATTACAAATAATGCATAATTACACACTATATATATATCCTTTCTGATTAAATATAGTACGTCTATAAAACAAGCGTATAAATAACTATTCTAAAGCCTTCTATCTAACTATTTGTTTATGTCTGTAACAGCCTGCAGCCAGCCTGCGACACAATTATCTAGGTAGAATCTGTTTTTGCCCGCCTGCGCAAATTCAGTAAATTGTTTACAAATTGACTGTAACTTAACTTGTCTGCACCTCTCATCGTACTATTTAGACATTTTATAATTATTCATTTTATAATTATTTATGTAAATACTTACTTACTATATTTTGCCCTATAATTATACCGTCGGCGACGTGTCTGCGCCATGACCGCATACGCTTGCAACTAACATTATTAAAACATTCTCTATTATGTATCTATACCAATAATTATGATGACTTAATTGTAAAAAATCACTAATGTAAATATTTATAACTTAGGATTAGGATTGTCAGCTGATAACTCACGTAGTGCTCCCACTTAGTTCTAAAATATTTTGGATGCCAATATGAAATATTTATTTATTTATTTACTATTTGTACATACATATGTCTATATATTATAATGTATGCTATTTATATTACATACACATTATACCTTCATTATAAAAATTTTCTTTAATCATTACAAACTATACACACGCGCCATATATATCTCGATCTGATTAGATGTGTTGCGTCCATAAAAACAAGCGCATAAATAACTATTTTAAGGCCCTCTATCTATCTATCTCTTTATGTCTGTAACAGCCTGCAGCCAGCCTGGTGACATAGGAATTTACAATCTGTTTTTACCTGCCTACACAATTCCAGTAAATTATCTACAAACTGACCGCAGCTTAACTTGTCTGCACCCCTCATCGTACTGTTTTGATATTTTGTAATTATCAATAATAAATTATTTATGTAAATTCTCTCGTTTTGCCTTGTTATTATATCGTCGGCGACGTGTCTGCGCCATGACCGAATACGCCTGCAACTAAACAACATTATTATAACATTCTGTATTACGTATCTATAACAATGAATATGATCACTTAATTATAGAAAATCATAATGTATATATAGGTAGGTAACATAGGATTAGGGATGTCATCTGACACTAGAGATAGGCTCACCATTGAGCAACATTTTGTACATGCATCTTGTGTATGGGGGCCGCGCGTCCCTTGCCCCCCCCTCTCCCTCTCCCTGTTTCTGTGGGAACGAACCGCCATCCGAGCAGATGCGGATGCGGCCCGAGGGGGGAGCGGGGGGAGCGGCGGGCGCGCGGGAGGCGGTGGTGCCGGGCGCGGGGTGGGCGGAATCGTGGATGGGTCCTTGAGCAGTGGCTCACAAGGGATGGCCCGTCTGCGGGGTCGCTTGCGCCGCGCGCGGCATCTGCGCCTTGTCTTACACTTAATGCAAAACGAAAAGACATCGTCTGCGCCAGACGTGCATCCTGGCTGCACCCTTTATAAAAAATTGTACTTCTTCTTATTTATAACTATAATGATGATCACCTAACTATAATATATCACTAATGTATTATATGTATCTAAATTAGGATTAGGAATGTCAGCTGACACTAGAGATAGGCTCACCATTGAGCAACATTTTGTACATGCATCTTGTGTATGGGGGCCGCGCGTCCCTTGCCCCCCCCTCTCCCTCTCCCTGTTTCTGTGGGAACGAACCGCCATCCGAGCAGATGCGGATGCGGCCCGAGGGGGGAGCGGGGGGAGCGGCGGGCGCGCGGGAGGCGGTGGTGCCGGGCGCGGGGTGGGCGGAATCGTGGATGGGTCCTTGAGCAGTGGCTCACAAGGGATGGCCCGTCTGCGGGGTCGCTTGCGTCGCGCGCGGCATCTGCGCCTTGTCTTACACTTAATGCAAAACGAAAAGACATCGTCTGCGCCAGACGTGCATCCTGGCTGCACCCTTTATAAAAAAATTCAAATTATCATGGCAACTCGTCTGTCAGGTGCAAACGAAATTGTCCTTATCGGAGACATCAATCAACTACCGTATATTGACAGGGACAACCTGTTCAATATCCAATACAATAGACCAAACCTGGTAGCCAACATCAGCCAGGAGTTGTTGTGCACGCACCGTAACCCTATGGATGTAGCATACGCCCTAAATGAGATATACTCCGGTATATACTCATCAAAACACATCGTACATTCCCTAAAGCTGAAGAGGTACACAGACGCGCAGATACCTAGCGATCTCCCAAACACCCTTTTCTTAGTTCATACACAGGAAGAAAAGGCATCCCTCATCAACCAGGGATACGGGAACGGCACAGGTTCGCGCGTCCTCACCATACATGAAGCTCAGGGAGCAACGTACGAGTCGGTGATCATCCTCCAGACAAGACCTAAGAAGTTGCAAATCCACGAGAGCGTCCCACATGCGGTGGTAGCAGTGTCGCGACACACCGTCAGCTGTGTATACTACACAGATGACGGTGATGACGCGATAGGCAGATTCGCGAAGCGGGCGATGGAGGCAACTTCAAATGACATATGGTCACTCAACCTTAAAATGGCCATTAAAAACAGAGACCTAACTGTAGTGGAGGCACAAATTAAAGCGGGGTCGCCATCTGTGGCCCAGTAACAAGCACGGTTGTAAACAAAATTATAAAATCAAAGTATGTACCTATAGCCAATAAGTCAAAAAATTGTAATAGTAGAAAAATTCGTGTTTAAATTAAATAGCTGTAAAAGTTGTATCCATAAAATTTTTTGTAACTGGTATTTTCTGGAAAAGTCATAGTATTTAAATTGCAAAATGTAAAATAATAAAATGTCATCAAGAATAGAAGTAATAAATAAATGTAATGTAACAATATAGTATATGTAAAGATGTATAGCATAGTATTTTGTAAAATCTTAATATTTAAATTGTATGTATTATAATATTAAATATGCGCGGAAAAGATGTTAATAGATAGAAATGAAAGTAAACATAACAATAAAAATTAAAATAAAAAGAGTACGGACCAAGAGTCTGTAGTTTAGTTCGCGGGCCGGGCCGATAGCGCCCGGACAGGAAAAAAAAAAAAAAAAAAAAAAAAAAAAAAAAAAAAACCTAACCTAACCTAACCTAACCTTTTTTTTTTTTTTTTTTTTTTTTTTTTTTTTAAGGCTGGGAAATGCCTGAACGCATACCACACTGCAAAAAGTGTCTACAGTGTGGTTATGTGGGGCTTGCACCCACTAAAACCCAGCCGTGGCCACCCTCATGACTCCTTGTAGGGGACTCCGGGACCGCGGGTATGCTGCGCCGGTGCCCCCCATCGAGTCATGTCCCAGGTGTGGGACTCTTTCCCGGGAAGGGCTTGAAGTTGCCCTCCCATTTGCCGACTCCTGCCGGTCGGCACAGCGGTCTGCGGCCACCACAGACAGCTGTCTTCCCGGGGCTGCTTAACGGTGGTTGCCAGAGGACACTTCTCTGACTACCCCCACAGCCCCGAGGACGAGTCGGGCTAGCGGTTGTCGCCGCCGCCCCGACGCCGCCTCCGTCTTCGAGCGGGATCGGCCCTCTCCCGATCCCGCTCGGCAGCCTCCTTCTGGAGCATAACTGTTTCGCAGAAGGAGACCGCGGCGTCCCAGAGGGAGTCTCCCGCCAGCATGGCTCGTATTATGGCCGGTGGCGACAGATCCCTCCCGATCACGGCGACCAATTCTCGCCGCTCGGACTCCCAGGCCGGGCACTCACCCAACGTATGCTGGGCTGAGTCCAGGCCGCCCCCACAGTGATGGCACTGTGGCGTTTCTTCCCGGCCGATTCGGCTCAGATACTCACCGAAGCACCCATGCCCGGTGAGTATCTGAGTCAATCTGTAGGTGACGCAGCCATTCCTCCTCTCAACCCAGGCCTCAAAGTTAGGCAGGATCGCACTCACGGCCCGCTGGCGCACATTCCGCGGCAACTCCAGCCGCTCGCGCCACTCTACGAGTGCGCGCTGGTGCGCATCCCGCCGATACTCCGCAAGCGTCCGACTCGGCGCCTCACCGCCCTCCCTGCGACCATGGGTCTCTTCGTAGACACTAGCGTCCACGATCGCCAGGAGATCAAAGGGCGTGAAGCGCGCCAAGATGGTTGCCGCCTCGAACGATACCGTCCGGTACCCACGTGCGATCCGTATGGCCACCACCCGCTGCAGGCCGTTTAAGATAGCTCTGCAGCGGGACGAGGCGCCCGCCAGGCAATGTGACCAGACGGGCGCCCCGTAGAGGGCCATAGACCGCACGACACTCCCGTATAGGCGGCGAACCTCTTCTCGAGGACCCCCGAGGTTTGGAAGCAGCCTTTGCAGCGCTCCCGCTACCCGTCGCACTCGGGGGGCCAGACGCCTGAAGTGCTCCTCGAAGGCCCAAGTCGAGTCCAAGGTGAGACCCAAGTACCTCATGTACTGTCCCACCTGAACCTCCGTGTCACCCACACGCAACGACATGCTGGGTGGTCTCGATCCCCGGCGCAAGCCATGAAACCATAGCGCCTCGGTTTTGTTCGGCGCCACCCGAAGGCCCAGCCTACCTATGGCCGCAACTACACACGCGACACCAAGTTCGGCGAGCCGACAACACCTCTCGAAGGTGATCTCCCGGGCCAGTACCAAAGTATCGTCTGCGTAACATACGACACTCACCCCGGGAGGGAGACCAGTCCGCAGGACCGCATCGTAAGCGAGGTTCCACAGCAGGGGTCCCAATACTGACCCCTGGGGAACCCCGCACGAGAGCTCCCTCTGGAAGTTGATTCCGTTCCGACCCGTGAACCTGATGGTCCTGCCGCACAAATATGCCCCGACAATACGGCTCAGGTAGGGAGGCACGTTATGATAGGCCAGTGCCTCCCTAATCGCCCGCCATGGGACGGAGTTGAAGGCGTTGACGATGTCTAAGCTCACCGCCAACGCCACCCCCCCCGCCCGAACGGCAGGCTCCGACAGGGCGCGGACGCGATTAATGGCGTCCAGCGTAGAACGTCCCCGCCGGAAGCCAAACTGGCAATCCGACAAGTCGGGGCCCACACTTGACAGGTGCTCGCTGAGACGGGCGGCGATAACGCGCTCAAAGAGCTTTCCCGCCTCGTCCAGCAAGCATATGGGTCGGAACGCCGAGGGAGTGTCGGCGGGCCTGCCCTCCTTCTGCAGAAGTACTAGCCTGGCCTCCTTCCAGCCGCTGGGGAACACGCCGCTACGGAGGCAGCCGGTGAACAGCTGCCTCATCCTGTCCCCCAAGATCGCCATAGCGCACACCCAAGCCCGTCCCGGAATCCCATCCGGTCCCGGAGCGGTGTTGCGGGCCGCAAGTCGCCGCACTGCTCGGTCCAGCTCATCCTCCGTTACCTCTAACTGGTCGTCCCAGATTTGGTCTGACGGTGACGGTAGGTTAGAGGGACTATCCTGGACCCTAGGAAAGAGGGTATCGACTACCCTTCCTACAAAATCCGGGTCCAGGGTCTGCGTCAAAGGAGGGACCCACGGTTTGAGTTTGCCCAGTACTAGTTTGTACGGGCGCCCCCATGGGTCCCTGTCAAGACCCTCGATGAGCTCGTTCCAGGACCGAGCCTTGGCGTCCGCGATGGCTATGCTAAGAGCCTTTGTAGCGGCCTGGTACCCGCGGTGCGCATCGGCGATCTCCACGTCGTCAACTCGCCTTCTCCTTCGGGCTCGCTGGTGCCGGCGACGGGCCGCGTTATACTCCGACCGCAGACGTGTGACGTCAGCCGACCACCAGTATACCGAGTCCCTTCTGCCCGGATGGACCCGGGGCATCGAGACATCGCAAACGTTAGTCATGACATCCCGGAACCAATCCGCCTGCGACTCGGGATTGGGTGGAAAGACGCCAGGAACTTCTTCAGCATCCCAGTCGTGGACGATGGCGGCCGCCGTCAGCATATCGCGGTCGAGCCGGCGAACAGACCAGCGCCGTGGTGGGTCAGCGTTTCTGCGTTCGGGGCCATCGGGGGGGCGGCCAAAAGCCACACTGAACTCAATGAGTCGGTGATCCGACAGAGTGGCCACCTCCTCCGCAACACGCCACCCCGAGACCAGGTGCATGGCAGAAGGAGTTGCCCACGACAGGTCTACAATCGACTCCCCCTGCCACCGCACACAGGTGCTGACCGAACCCCGATTTAGAAGTCGAAGGTCCAGGCCAGCTGACCATTCCAGAAGTGTCTCTCCCCGAACGTCATCCCGCGCATCACCCCACACGCCGGAGTGGGCGTTAAAATCACCCAACACGATTACCGGGCGGGACTGGTATCCGCTAATGCAAAAGGCCAGCCCGTCTAGGTACGCCTCAAAAGCGGCGAGGCCGCTATTCGGGGATATGTAACAGCCCACCACGACTGCAGGTCCCCACTCCACAACAACAAACCCCGGCCCTCTGTGCAGGAGTTTGCAATGGGGGTCACGTTCCCCCCCAGCCCAGTATACAGCAACGGAGTTCCCATCCGCCCCGAACCATCTAGGATGAACCGGAACGGAGTGAGGCTCCGCCACAACCGCCAATGTAACCGAACGCTCCGCGACCGTCTGCATAAGGAGATCTTGCGCGGCGCGGCAGCAGTTCAGATTACCCTGCAATATTACTTGGAGGGGAAAGAATTTTAGGCCTCCATTACCTCCCTAACCGGGTCGGGACCCGCTTGTTCGTTCCTCGGCTGCGACGCTGAAACTCGCTTCTTTGGTGGCGTGCACCTTGCGCTGCCCAACCGGTGGTTAGCGGGTCGTCCGAGGTCCGCGCACACTGGACAGTGCGGAGCTCCCGTCTTGCAGTCTCGGGCCTTGTGGCCTTGCTGGCCACAGCCGTAGCATGATCCGCTGCGATCGGCTCCGGTGCACTGAGCCACGACATGTCCCTTCTCTAAGCAGCGGAAGCACTGGAGTGCTCGTGTGGGGAGAGCCTCAACCCGGACGGACATGAAGCCAACTCGTACCCTCTCGGCCGCTGCTAGCTTGCGGGCAACCACGAGCGGACAACGGACCCACACGGTGCCGAGGTTGAAGGAGTCAAATCGGATGCTCCCCACCTTTATTTCGGACTCGGAGCACCCACCCGCACTGGCCAGCGCAGCTCCAACCTCAGTGGGGTCTACAGACTCATCCAGGTCCCTCACTCTAATTTCTCCCATCGGGACAGGACGCGCAACAACCGCCCCCGTTTCTGCCAACGCCGCCCTTAGTTGGGTGGCAATGGTCTCCGCCTTTGTGGAGCCTTCCGGGCCTGGGATTCTCAATATGAGACCCCCCGTTAGTGCTCTCTTAGGGCGAAGACCCTCCTCCAATCCGAGGTCGTTCAACGAGACTTTGGCTCTCGCAATCTTCATCACCTCGCCCATCGTCGTCTCTGATCCTGGCCGCAATGTGATCGTAACGGCCGAGGTCGGTGGAGGGCGTGGGAGCACCGACGACTTCTTTTGCATCTTGGCTGGTGGCTGGGTACGTTGCTGGGCCGACTTAGCCTTGGCTTTTCGGCCAAGCATTTCCGACCAACTTGGATTAGCGGGGGCTTGCCGTTCCTCTACTCTTGGCTCAGTGAGCGGTGCAAGTGAGAGTGGCGCCTGTCGCGAACGCGAGGGCGGTGGCTGAAGTGCCCCACTACGACGTCCCTTGCCTCCCTTCTTTTTCTTTTTTGAGAGAGTCGCAGCAGGCTCTGCCGGCGCCGACGCCGGTGGCTGAGGGAGACTCTGTCCGAGAGGGGGCCTTATCGCCTTTCCAGGAAAGATCTCCGCCATTATCCCGTCCCTCATTGTATTAAGTCGGCGGTCGAGCTGGCGGTCAAACTCGGAGAGTTTGCGGTCCATAAGGGCCGCAAGCTGCTCGAGGTGCGAGTCTAGGGGACGTTCCCTGGGCTGGTCTTCTTTTCGTCCCCGTGAGTTCCCCCGCATGTCACAAGACGCTTCCGGAGCCGGAGTATGAACCGGTGCTCGTGGTGGGGAAACCAGCTGCGCCGGTGAGGGTGACAGCTCTGGTTGTAACGGAGGGTTTACTCCAGTCAGTCTCGTTGCTCGTTGAGCCGGCGCCGACGGCCTGGGACCACAGCGGAGCTCTGCCAGCTCGGCAGCCATTGCTGCCATGCGCTCCTCCAGTGTGGAGAGCTGGGAGCGGAGCATTTGGTTTTCGCGCTCTAAACGCTCGGTCACCGTCCTCCCGTGCAACTCTGTTGCTGCCGCCTTAACCTTTCTGGTCGCAACCCTAAGAGCATGAACGTATTCACCCTTAATGTTGCGGGACTTGTCGGTAACTTTTTCGATTTCGGACAGGGAGTCAGCGATTGTAGCTCCCAAATCCGCTGCCGGCTGATGACGGTACTCCTCCATTAGGTCAGCTACACTAGGCAGCTTCTGTTTGGCCCTTGTAGTTGCAGGTAACGCATGAGGGTCGAGGATTTCGGAAAGATCGACCTCTATGTCACTGTCCTCCTTTCTCGTAGTACGCTTCTTTAGGGCAGACCGTACACCTTCATCTTGGGGCTGCCTTCTCTTAGGAGCCCTACGCTTCTTGGCAGAGCCTCCCGACGTCGCCGATGACACTGACATCATTGAGCTGTCGCTGGCGCCATCATCCCGTGACGTCTCTCGTAATGAGGAGGCCGGACGGGCGAAAACTGTGCTGTCGCTGACCGTCAGTTCCTCCCGGCCATTTTGGGCCTCAGAACCAGTCTGTTCCACATCATTGTTTTTCTCTTCGATTTCTTTCTCCTTTGTGAGTTGTACCTCCACAACCTCAGGACTCGACTGCGAGAGCCGGGTCACAGAGACGCGCAATTCTCTGGCGCGTGGGTCCAACTTCTCATCCGTGTGCTTCTCCTCACTTGTCACCTTTTCCTTTAAACTCCTCTTTTTCTTCTCCACGACGTCGTCATCACGTGGGCCAGATTGGCCGACTTTGGTTTGCGTGTCCGAGGACACGAAGCGTGAGTTGCCCCCCCCAGAATACGAGGGGCAGCCGAGGCCCGAGGGCCTCGGGAGGGATTCTCCACCTGCGGAGCAGGTGGTACCCTCCTGGGGTAGATTCTTTTTTCTCAGCGCTTCCATGTTTTGGCTGTCTACAGCTTCCCTTTTTTGCTCCAAGGGTGTGGTCCCTCTAGCATTTACCTAAACACAAATACCCCCCAACCCTAAACTACAAGACCTAAGCACAAAATACCCCCCTACCCTAAACTACATACCCTAAGCTCAAAATACCCCCCATTCCAAGACTACGGGTTATTAAGGAAAAGGGAAGGAAAGGAGAAAGGATAGGGCAGTCTGCATCGCCGGTCAACTCTCATAATAAGAGAAGTACCGGGAGCAGACCCACCCTTTGAGGATGAGAATAGGAACGAGGGAAAGGAAAAGGAAGGGATGTGTTGCTCTTCGTCTGATCCCTCACCCCGTGCCTCCCGGTATGGGTAGCCCTGCCGGTATAGCCACGAGGATCATTGGGACACGCAAGCCCCCCCACCACGGCAAGGTGGCAACACGTCGGGGGGGAACCTTTTTTTTTTTTTTTTTTTTTTTTTTTTTTTTTTTTTTGACCCAGGGAAATCCTACATGGATACCCGGCAGCCTCGGGGGAGGCGACCGGGTTATGTCAGACTCCTACTGACTAAAACCCTGGGGTGTTCCTCCTCTCACCAATAGCGGGGCTACGGGAACCGCAAAGGTCTGCAACCGCGTGCCCCGCCGTGGTGTCGCTCCCCTTAAAGTGGGGAGCCCTCCTCGTCGGGGCGGGGCTTGTTCGGACAAAATAACCGAACAAGCCCCGCCCCCCTCCGCTGAGATGCCCACAGAACACGTAGGGCATCTCCAGCACGGGACCTCTAGTGTGGACAGCAGATCCCCCGATCTGCCGCCCACAGGTCCCCTAGGGCGGCGGCATCCGGGCCGCGAAGGCCCGTCGCCGCCTGCCCCAGCGCCGGCGACGGATCGGGAGCGAGTCGACAGCGTCTTCTCGCTCCCGCTCCGCCGCCTCCTTCTGCAACATCACCTCGTTGCAGAAGGAGGCGACTGCCTCCCACGACTCGTCGCTCTCGACCATGGCCGAAACCACGGCCGGCAGCGACAAGTCCCCACCAATGGCCGCGGACAAGGCGGCGCGAGGGACCGCCCAAGCTGAGCACTCCTCGCGCGTATGTTGCGCCGTGTCCACGACCCTGGCCACGCAATGGTGGCACCCCCCCGTGGGCTCTCTACCCGCCACCCGGCACAAGTAGTCACCGAAGCAACCATGCCCGGTGAGTACCTGTGTCAGGTGGAAGGAGAGAGCCCCATGCCGCCGTTCCAGCCACTCCCTAAGCATGGGCCGGACGGCGGCCACCAACGCCTGACTCGCCCCGGGATTTTCCAGGCGAGCCGACCACCTTTGGAGAAGGACCTCATGAGCGTCCTCCCTCCAACGCCGGATTTCCAGCGGGTGGGGGCGGCCACCATCGACCACCTCCGCCCTCTTTCGCCGATACACCGCCGCGAGCACCTCGGCTTCGAGGTCCCACGGCGGCGTACCGGCAAGCACACACGCGCCGACGCACGACACGGTGCGGTACGCCCGGGCCACCCTGAGCGCCATGGCGCGCTGCGGACGTCGCAGCGCAGCCAGGTTACGGGCGCTCATGGCGTCTGCCCATATTGGCGCCCCGTAGAGCGCCATGGAGCGTACCACACCGTTGTACAAGCGTCGGCAAGTGCCTCCGGGGCCTCCCAAGTTGGGGAGGATACGCCCCAGAGCTCCGGCCGCTGCCACCAATTTTGGGGCCAGCAGCCGGAAGTGCTCTTCGAACCTCCATCGGCCATCTAAGACGAGTCCGAGATACTTCATCGTCGTCCCGACGGCGATGGAGGTTCCTCCCACCATTATTGTAGCTCCAGGGGGCGGCCTGTTCCGCGGCCCATGGAACACGAGGGCCTCCGACTTGTTCAGAGCGACCTCGAGTCCCAGGGCGCGGATCCTGGCCACCACCTGGGCCACGCCCGCCGTGGCGAGGATGGATGCCTCTCGCAAGGTGCTGCCGCGGGCCGTCACGAGGGTGTCGTCGGCGTAACAAGTTACATCGACCCCCCGCAACATAGCCCCCCGCAGCACCCAGTCGTAGCCGATGTTCCACAGGAGCGGTCCCAAGACCGATCCCTGTGGAACACCGCAAGACATCTCCCTCCTCCCGGAGCCGTACTTCGTCGGGAACACGACTTCTCTCCCGGCGAAGTAGTCGGCCACGACCCTCTGAAGGTACTGCGGTACCCGATGATACCGCAGCGCCGCTCTCACGGTCTCCCAGGGCAGCGTGTTAAATGCATTGCGGATGTCTAGAGACACCGCAAATAACACGCCACCCCGGGAGACGGCCTCCTCGGCGAGGTCCCTGACCCGCGCGACGGCATCCAGGGTCGATCGACCCCGGCGGAAACCGAACTGCGCGTCATCGACGTCCGGATCCATACTCTCGACGAGGCGAGCAGCGAGCACACGCTCGAATAACTTGCTCACCTCGTCGAGCAGCACGATCGGACGATACGACGACGGCTGTCCGGCCGGGCGCCCGCCCTTCTGTAGAAGGACGAGCTTGCCCGTTTTCCACCGCTGGGGAAATCGGCCCCGCGCCAGGCACGCTGAGAACAGGGACCTCACCCTCTCACCTATCTCTTCTAGTGCGATCGCCAAGGCGGTTCCCGGCACACCGTCTGGGCCCGGGGCGGTCTTCTTCGACTTTAGTCTCAGGACGGCCGCCCCGAGCTCGCTCTCCGATACCGGTGGCGGGGAAGCATCCTCCTCAGCGTCTCGCACCAGATGGGGAGCCACCATCGATGGGGGCACCCACTCCTCTCGACGCGGAAAGAGGGTGTCGACCACTTCTACTAGTAACTCCGGCTGGAGACTGCTCGTCAGGGGGGGAGCCCAAGGCCGCATCTTATTTCGCACGACCCTGTATGGTCTCCCCCATGGATCCCTATTGAGAATCCCCAGCCATTCCTCCCACGCTGCCTCCTTCGCCTGCGCAATAGCGACCTGGAAGGTCGTGCGCAAGGCACTGTAGGCAGCGAAGGAGGTTTCCTCCTCGGTGTGGTCCCTGACCCGCCTCCGTCTGCACCGGGTGTAACGGCGGCGCGCCGCCACACACGCTGCGCGCACTTGGCGGAGATCATCGCGCCACCAGTACACCCAGCGCCGCGGCGGAACGGGACGAGCCCTCGGCATTGCTGCATCGCAAATGCGAGCCAACGAATTGCCGAGGAGCTCCGCCTCCTCGTCCACGTCGGCGACGATGTCAGGACCCGACACCCAGGCCTCGACAATTGCCTGCTCCCCAGCACGCTCCCTGTCTAGGCGACCCAGCACCCATCTGGGGCCATCCCCGGCACGAGGGGATCGGGCGTGCATCGGCGAGGCGGTGGTGAGTGCGGAGATATCGAATCGGATGTAACGGTGATCCGACAACGTCTCCGCATCCACCACCCTCCAGCCCTGAATACGGCGCGCAAGGGGGGCCGACGCGAACGTTATGTCCACGATCGACCCACCCTGTCGCCGCACGCACGTGTGCTCCGACCCCACATTGATTATGGCCAGGCCCGTGGCTGCAGCCCACTCTTCGAGCACCTCCCCCCGTGCGTCCGTCACCGGGGATCCCCACGCCGTGGATTTGGCGTTGAAATCCCCAGCAACTAGCACGGGGTGGGGGCCCACTTGCCCGACCAGAGCCCCGACCTCAACGAGCATCTGCTCGAATTCGGCGAGGCTCCGGCTGGGAGGAAAGTAAATCCCCACTACTGCAACGTCGCCCACGATAGCCATCACGTGGCCCCGACCCTTCACAACACCTGCAAAGGGTGGGGCACCGGCGGACATCTGGGCGACGATGGCCACCGAGTCCTCACGGTCCCCAACCCAGTCATCCCGGGTGGGGATAAAGTAAGGCTCGGCGACCACGGCTATTTTGATCTCCCACTCCGCCATGGTCTGGACCAGCAGGTCCTGAGCCCTGGCAGAGTGGTTGATGTTCGCCTGCAGTATGGGCCACGGTGTCATTTATTGGCCGTGTCCATAGGCTCCTCCTCGGCACCACTTGGGCGCTTGGTCGGCTTGGGGGCTTTGGGACCCTTAGCCTTCCTTTTGCTACTGGTGCCGCTTAGGCACCCAGGCGACCCACCGAGGGCGTGCTCCGCCGGCTTGCCCACAGCTGCACAGATGGGGCAGTTAGGCGCCGACTGGCACTCGCGTGCCCGGTGATCCGGCTTCCCGCAGCGGTAGCACAGGCTGCTGCGGTCCACTTCGGCCGTACATTTGCTGGCGACGTGGCCAACCTCCAGGCACCTGAAGCACCTGAGGGGTCGGAAGTCCAGCAGCGCTACTCGCGCCGACACCCAACCCACTCTAAGGCGACCAGCGTCGACCAGCTTTTTGGCGGCCTCCACCGGGCAGCTCAGCCACAAGGAGCCACGGGCGTTGATGACGCCGGCCTTGACTTGGTCGGCGGGGCACCCTCCTATATTAGCGACGGCACTAATGACCTCCGCTTCCGTTACCGAGTCATCCAGCTCGGCAACCCTAATCTCCGCCCGCTTTACCGGGCGCGAGACCCGCACCAGGTCCGCGCTCAGGACGTCTTTGAGTGCGGTAGCTAGTGAGTCGGCCTTTTTGGCGCCTGACTCACCCACCACTTCCAGCATACGGGCACCTGTCACCGTCGTCCTACAGCGCATCTCACTAATACCGAGGGTCTCGTAATCCAGCCTACTACGAGCATCTGTTAGTATCGACCTGTACGTCGCGCCTTTTTCAGCCGCGCCCGGCAGCAGGGTGAGCGTCACCGCTGCCGTGCGCGGGGGGCGTAGTTTCACCACCTTCTGCTTCCTCTTCGCCATCTTCCTTTTCGGCTCCGTCGTGTAGTTGGCCGGACCTTTTGTCGTACGCTTTGCCGTGTTTTTGTCTAGGCCCTTCGCCAGAATTTCGGCTGTGGTCTTCTTGACCCCCCGAGCGGTCATCTCGCTCCACCCAGTGAGTGGAGGGGGCGCTGCGACAGCCGGAGCCGAGCTCTTTTGAAGCTCCTCCCTCTCTAATGCCGCCATAGTCTTCTTCCCCCGTCCCTTTCCCTTTAGGGGCTTGACGGTGGGGGGGACCGATGACCGCTCTTCAGTGCGGTGTGGGGCGGCAGTGACACCAGAGCCCGAGGGCTGTGGCTCTTGCGTGGTATCCGCGGCTCTTTTCTTCTCTGCCGCGAGTGGCGGCCTAAGTCGCGGTTCTGGGAGGAGGCGGTCCTGGATCCCGTCAAACCTCGCGTTCAGCATCGCACTGAACTGAGCGATGCTGGCACGCGAGGACTCCGTCAGCATCTTCTTAAGGTCGGGGCCGGCCGGCTGGCTACGCAGCTCAGCCACTTCTTGGCGAAGCCCCGCCAGCTGGGCGGAGAGCAGCTTGTTCGCCGCTTCCAGCTTGACCACCTCCTCTGATATGGTGCGGGCGCTCATTCCTGCAGCAGCTTCCTGGATGGTTCGCGCTGCATCTTTGAGAGCCTTCATCCATGTCCCCTTCATGTGTTTTGACTTCACCGCAATTTTTATCACCGTATTTGCGGCGTCATCAACCAAATTATTGAGCGCAGACATTGTCTGCGCTGTGTCCTCTCCTTGCGTTGGCGGGTTTAGCCCGTGACGGCAGGCGTGTCTGGCTTCACGTAACGCCCCCGCCATTTTTAATATTTCCTCCTCAGCCTCGAGGTGCAGTTCTTAAGCCCTGGCGGCGTTGATCTGCGCCTTGGCACTTGCCAGCCCTAGGTACTCCCCCGTAGTGGGCGGGCGGCCTCGTCTCTTTTGTCTATGGGCCGCCCCTTTTGTCGGCTCCATTATTCCTTCCCCTTCTTCGGCGGGCCTTTTAAGGAACCGCCGACCACTTTCATTGTCGGAGGACTCGGCCGATGCAACTGTCATTAAGCTGACAACGGTGCTGTCCGAGTCGGACTCCGACAAACGGGACAAGCGCGGCAGCAGGACACGAAGTTCCCGCAAAGTTGGCGCTCCCGCCACTTCCACTCCCACTCCACCTTCTTCTACTTTATCTACCTCCATCACAACGTCACCTTTCCTCATCTTAACTCCTTCCTCTTCGTTTTGTTTTTTAATTAAAAGATCCATATGAAATCCCACGATTATGGGGGAAATAAAAGTCCACCCGGGCAGAGACCCCTGTACCCGGGCAAGTCTATGGGGTAACCCACACTGGTGGCGACAGGTGCCAGTGTGGGGACACGCACTAATGGCCGGAAATCCGTCCGACCATCCATCCCCTCACGGTGCGGCGCCGCTTGGGATTCGGGTGACTTTTTAGAGAGGTTTTCTACCTCGCAGGCCCAACCAATGAAGGTAAGGCCCCCCGTTCGCGTAGGCCTCCTGCCATCGTTGCGGTTACGGGTTGACCGGCGGGGCCTTGAAAAAGGCCGTTTACGGAGGCAGTGTGAATGCACTCCGTGACCGCCGCTCCCTCCACGTCGGAAATTGGAAAAGGAAGTGAAAGGGAGGAAAGGTAGGGTAGAATAGGAAGGGGGAGAGAGGGGAAGGAAATGAAAGGGAAAGGAAGTGTTGCTCTTCGTCAGATCCCTCACCCCGTGCCTCCCGGTATGGGTAACCCTGCCGGTATAGCCACGAGGATCCTTGGGACACGCAAGCCCCCCCACCACGACAAGGTGGCAACACGTCGGGGGGGTCGGGGGGGAACCTAACCTAACCTAACCTAACCTAACCTAACCTAACCTAACCTAACCTTTTTTTTTTTTTTTTTTTTTTTTTTTTTTTTTTTTTTTTTTTTTTTAAGGAGTGGAAATGCCTGACGCATACTCATCTTGTCGAGGGCACGACAAGATGGTTATGTCCGATTCGCACGGACTAAAACCACTCCGCGTCCTTCTATTGCCTGAGTGCCTGAGTTGCGGGTTCCCTATCCTTGGCTACCGCGGCTCTGGCAGGCTTTGGACCACTTTCGCAATCCCCGTCTTTGGAAGGCCATGCCTTCTTTCCTTCTCTGGGGGGCGCACAGGACGCAGTGCGCCGCCTCCTGGGCCTGTCACTGGTCGGGCGACGGGCTGCCCTGCCCGCCACCCGCAGGCTCCACCTCATGGAGGTCTGAGGTCGTCTCTCTGGTGCGCTCTTTGTCGGCGCCCAAGGCGTCTGCGGCGGGAGGGTACAAGAGACTCTGCCTCTCGCTCTCGCTCAGCCACCTCCTTCACGGCCATTACGGCTTCACAAAACGCAACAACAGCGTTCCAAGCCCCCTCACTCTCAACCATGGATGCGACCACGGCCGGTAGCGAGATTGCTTGCAGTCCTATATCGGCCATTAAATTGCCTCTCTCTGTGTCCCAGGCCGGACACACCTGTAGTGTGTGTAGGGCCGTGTCCTCTTGTGCTGGACAATGGTGGCACTCTGCCGACTCCTCACGTCCGATTCTGCACAGGTACCGTCCGAAACAACCGTGTCCGGACAGCACCTGTGTGAGCGCGTATGTAAGGGCGCCGTGTTTTCGCTCCACCCATTGTCTGAAGACCGGTCTGATGGCGGCAATGGTAGTCAGTCCGGCACTGGGATGGGTGATGATTTCATCCCACTCCCGCATCACGGATGCCCGTAGTTCCATCTTCTTTCTCTTAATGTCGCCCGGGTCAATTATGCGGCCTTGTCCAAGCTCTTCTGTACGCCAGTGGTACAAGTCCGCGAGAGCTTTCGCTTCAAGGTGCCAGGGCGCAGTCCCAGCAAGTAATTCCGCCGTTTCATGAGCAATTGTACGGTATCCTCTGATGGCTCTGATGGCCATCACCCTTTGCGGCCTACGCAGTAGGGCAACATTTCGGGCCGTCAGGTTTCCAGCCCAAACTGGTGATCCGTACATGGCCATGGACCGCACGATGCCCGTGTATAACTTCCTACACGATTTGTTAGGACCCCTCAGATTTGGTAGGAGCCGCGATAAAGCGGCTGCAGTGCCCAGGAGTTTTGGGGCAAGGGACCTGAAATGTGGTTCAAAATTCCACCGGCTATCCAACAAGAGACCCAAATATTTTAAGGTCGTCTTAATGGGTATGCGGACGCCTCCAACCATTATGTGGGAGTCAGGCGGCGGTAAATTTCTAGGGCCTCTGAATGCTATAGCCTCTGACTTGTGGAGGGCCACTTCCAAACCCAACCTTCTAATTCGGCTAACTACCTGGGCCACTCCAGCTGTAGCCAATATGGCAGCCTCTCTGTGAGATTTTCCCCTTGCAGTCACCAGCGTATCATCTGCATAGCAGGTTAGGGATACTCTGGGCAAAAGTGAGCAACGGAGCACCCAGTCATATGTGATATTCCACAAAAGTGGTCCTAGGACCGACCCTTGTGGAACACCACACGTTACCTCACTCTCTCTCCATCCGTCACGTCCAGGATATATAATTTTCCTCATTGAAAGGTAGTCTCCGATAATGTTTCTGAGATATTTTGGCACGTTATGGTGAACGAGTGCCTCATTAATGTAACCCCAGGGGAGGGAGTTGAAAGCATTTGAAATGTCAAGAGACACCGCCAATAGCACCTCACCCCGGGATACAGCTTCTTCAGCCATTGCCTTCACTCGTAGCACTGCGTCAATCGTGGAACGACCACGGCGGAACCCGAACTGATTTTCGTCCAAGTCCGGCCCTATCAATGTCAGGTGCTTGACAAGGCGGTTAGCAATGACACGCTCGAAAAGCTTACCAGCCTCGTCCAAGAGTACTATGGGCCGATATGCTGATGGAGAATCCGCCGGACGTCCATCTTTTCCGATGAGCACAAGCTTCCCTGATTTCCATTTCTGAGGGAACCGTCCTTGGATTAGGCAGGAAGTAAGGAAAAGCCTGAAGCGTGCTCCCAGGTGTTCTAGGCATGCAACCCACACTTTACCCGGTATACCGTCTGGCCCGGGGGCAACACTCTTCGCCTTCATCTTTATGATGCCTATTTCAAGTTCTGACTCGGAAACTTCAGGTACGGAGTCCACCTGTTCTATGTCCATATTAGCCTGTTGAGGTATCAACGGAGATGTATTTTCAGCTCCTACGGGAAACAGTGCCGAAATGACAGTCTCCAGAAATTGCGGCTGAAGGGTCCGCGTCAGGGGTGGTGTCCATGGACGAAGCTTGTTTCGGACCATGCGATACGGACGCCCCCACGGATCGTTATCGAGGATCGCAAGGAATTCCTCTTGTGCTAGCGTCTTGGCCCTCCAGATTGCTTCTTTAAGCGTCTCCTTTGCTGTCCGATACGCCTCGTACAGCTCGGCCTCTATGGCAGTCGAATCCTGATTGCGGCGGCGCCGCCTGCGTTGTCGAGCGTACTGACGTCTAGCCGCAAAGCATGCGAGGCGCATTTGTGTTATGTCTTGCGACCACCAGTATACCCAACGTCTTGGTGTTTTTCGCTGAGACTGAACGCGGGGCATCGCTGCATCACAGATTGACGTGACGGCGGTCTCAAACCATTCTGCCTCCTGCGGGATGTTAATAGCTGAACTCGGCGCAGGGATCCAGGATTGGACGATAGCTGCTTCAGTAAGTGCCTCACGATCTAGGCGCCCGAGTATCCATTGTGGACCAGGATTATTTGGAATCGTACGTACAGGGCCATCAGAGGTTTGGGCGGAGACGTTGAATCGTATATATCGATGGTCCGACAAAGTTTCGACCTCCTCCACGACATGCCAGCCTTGAACACGTCGCGCTATGGCAGGGGAAGCAAAAGAAATGTCCACAATGGAGCCACCCTCCTGCCGGACACATGTGTGTACAGTACCTCTGTTGAGGATTACCATACCGTGCTCTATTGCCCAATCTATAAGTGCCTCCCCCCTCGCATTTGCCGATGATGAGCCCCAAGCCGGAGATTTGGCGTTGAAATCACCAAGGACAAACACGGGGGAGGGATGAGCCCGTTGCACGACATTGCTCAAATGAAGGAGCAGGTCTTCAAAATCGACAAGCGGTCTGTTTGGGGAGAAATAGACCCCAATCATAGTGACGTCACCAAATTTGGCAGCAACATACCCATGACCCCTTTCAATGTTAGAGAGGGGCGGGGAGCCAGAACCCCGAGCCGTGATGATGCACACAAGGCCATCCACGTCCCCTGCCCAGTCTACTGAGCACGGAATGAAATATGGCTCAGAAACCACCGCCACGTTTATTGACCACTCCGCCATGCTCTGGATCAGGAGGTCCTGAGCTCTAGTGGCATGGTTTATATTCGCCTGCAGTATGCGTAATGTTGTATTAAACATTAATTGGTGTCCATAATTGTACTGTCCTTCTCTCTCACACTTGTTGAGGGTGTCGGTTTTGTCCGTTTTCCCGGTTGCGCAAGGCTCGTCTTTCTGCTTTTGGACTGGGATATACAGTCCTTGGAGGCTGTAAGATGTCCAGCAGGCTTTTCCTTCGCGGCACAGACTAAGCAGTGCGGGTTGTTGGTACACTTACTGGCTTTATGACCGGTCTGGCCACAAGTAAAACATCGTTCGCTGCAATCTACGTCGGATGAGCACTGGACACCTACGTGGCCATGCAAAAGGCATCGGTAACACCGCATGGGTCGCGGCTTAAGTAGCTTTACTTGTGCCGAGACCCAACCGACAAGAAGCCGCTTCCCGTCTGTTAGTTTCTGAGCGACCGCAACGGGGCAGCATACTATCGCTGTACCCAGTCCACCGGGTCCTGTCCTGATGTCTGTGGACTTTATCTGGTCTACCAGACAATCACCAGTTTTGGCGATAGCAGCCACTAACTCCTCCTTTGTGATCGAATCGTCCAGGTCTAGGATCCTTAGATCCAGACATTTTGTTGGCCGGGAGATTCTTACTTCTTCTTCAGACAACTGTTCCTTCAGTTTCGCCGCTAAAGCATCTGCCTTTGGGCCACTGGTGGCACCTGGCACCTCGAGGAGACGGGCACCTGTGGTGGTAACTTTGCATCGTATGCTCTCGATACCTAGTTGACCCATGTCGAGTGTCGACTTTAAGTTATGCAGAATTGCAGCATATGTTACACCGCGCTCTTTCGCCCCCTCCTGGAGCGTCAGCACGACTGCTGTGGAGCGCGGTGGACGGAGTCTCCTTTGCTCCCTGGCTTTCTTCTTTGCTGCCTTTTTGCCTTCAACTGCGGAGGGTTTTTCTTCCTTTCCGGTATGTTTTCGTTTCCGGTAAAATTTGGACTGTGTGTCCCCACTCTGTGCACTCACTGCACTCATAACAGAGTCCGTATCAGAGATCTCGGACCTGCTCCTCTCCTCTTCATCATTTTGATTTTGGTTTATTTTGTTCATATCCATATCTATTCCCACGAGTTTGGGGGAAATATTCAGTCCACCCGGGCAGAGACCCCTGTACCCGGGTAAGCCTAGCATAACCCGCGTTGGTGTCGGCTGGTGCCAACGCGGAGACACGCACTAACGGCCACAATCTGTGTGGCCATTCATCTCCTCGCGGTGCGGCGCCGCTTGAGATTCAGGTATTTTTTAGAGAGGTTTACTTCCTCGCAGACCCGACCGATTAAGGCAAGGTCCCCCGGTCCACGTAGGCCTACTGCCATCGTTGTGGGTTACGGGTTGACCGGCGGGGCCTTGAAAAAGGCCGTTTACGGAGGCAGTGTGAGTGCACTCCGTGACCGCCGCTCCCTCCACGTCGGAAATTGGAAAAGGGAAGTGAAAGGGAGGAAAGGTAGGGGAGAATAGGAAGGGGGAGAGACGGGAAGGAAATGAAAGGGAAAGGAAGTGTTGCTCTTCGTCAGATCCCTCACCCCGTGCCTCCCGGTATGGGTAACCCTGCCGGTATAGCCACGAGGATCCTTGGGACACGCAAGCCCCCCCACCACGACAAGGTGGCAACACGTCAGGGGGGAACCTAACCTAACCTAACCTAACCTTTTTTTTTTTTTTTTTTTTTTGGTAACCCAGGGGAATCCTGCATGGATACCCGGCAGCCTCGGGGGAGGCGACCGGGTTATGTCAGACTCTTACTGACTAAACCCCTGGGGTGTTCCTTCTCTCGCCGTTTGGTGCGGGGCTGCGGGACACAAAGCCCTCAACCGCCTGCCCCGCCGGCGTCGCTCGTTTGAGCCCGTCTCGGCGGGGCGGGGCTAAGTTTAATTTGTAACTTAGCCCCGCCTCGCTCCTTCCGCTGGAGGCGCCCAGGAACACTTGGGCGTCTCCAGCATGGGACCTTTGTGCAGGTGGTGACCCCCCGATCAACCACCCACGGTCCCCGGCGTTAGGGCGGCAACCGGGCCGCAAAGGCCCGACGCCGCCCACCGCGTCTGCGGCGGCGAATGGGGAGCGAGTTAGCATCGTCCTCTCGCTCCCTTTCCGCCGCCTCCTTCCGTGACATTACGTCGTCACAGAAGGTCGCGGCCGCCCTCCACGCCTCCTCGCTACTGACCATGGCCCTTAAAAGGGCCGGCAGCGAGAGGTCACCTCCAACTGTCGCGGACAAGGCGGCGCGAGGGATCGCCCAAGCGGGGCACTCCTCGCGCGTGTGCTGCGCCGTGTCCGCGACACCAGCCACACAGTGGTGGCACATCTCCGTGGGCTCTCTGCCCACCACCCGACACAGATATCGACCGAAGCAGCCGTGCCCGGTGATCATCTGCGTTAGGTGGAAGGAGAGAGCCCCGTGCCCCCGTTCGAGCCATGTTTGAAGAATGGGCCGAACGGCGGCCACCACCTCACGGCTCACCACGGGGTTCTCGAGGCGGGCCGTCCATCTCCGGAGGAGAATGCCACGCGCGTCCTCTCTCCAACTGGCGATCTCCCGCAGGTGCGGACGGCCCCCGCCTCGGATCTCCTCCCTAGTTCGCCGGTACACCGCGGCGAGTACCTCGGCTTCGAGGTCCCACGGCGGCGTACCGGCGAGCACACACGCGCCGACGCACGACACGGTGCGGTACGCCCGGACCACCCTAAGCGCCATAGCGCGCTGCGGACGTCGCAGCGCAGCCAGGTTTCGGGCGCTCATGGCGTCTGCCCATATCGGCGCCCCGTAGAGCGCCATGGAGCGCACCACACCGGTATAAAGGCGTCGGCAAGACCGTCTCGGCCCACCAACATTGGGCAGGATCCGCCCCAGGGCGCCAGCAGTGGCCAGCAACTTCGGGGCCAACCGCCGAAAGTGTTCTTCGAACCTCCACCGGCCGTCGAGGACGAGTCCCAGGTACTTCATCGTCGACCCGACGGCGATGGAAGTTCCTCCCACCATGATGGCAGCTCCAGGCGGTGGCCCATGCCGGGGCCTATGGAAAACCAGGGCCTCCGACTTGTCAAGGGCCACTTCGAGCCCCAGGGCGCGGATCCGACCCACTACTTGCGCCACCCCCGCCGTGGCGAGGATGGACGCCTCTCGGTAGGTGCTGCCGCGGGCCGTCACGAGGGTATCGTCGGCGTAACAGGTGACGTCGACCCCCCGCAACATAGCCCCGCGTAGCACCCAGTCGTATCCGATGTTCCACAGGAGCGGACCCAGAACCGATCCCTGTGGAACACCGCACGCCATCTCTCTCCTCCCAGAGCCGCTCCTTGTCGGGAAGATGACAGCTCTCCCGACGAAGTAGTCGGCCACCACCTTTTGGAGATACTGCGGCACCCCGTGGTACCGCAGTCCCCATAACACCGTTTCCCAGGGCAGCGTGTTAAACGCGTTGCGGATGTCGAGAGACACCGCGAACAACACACAACCCTGGGAGGTCGCCTCTTCGGCGAGATCCCGCACCCGCGCTATCGCGTCCAGAGTGGACCGGCCGCGGCGGAAGCCGAACTGCACGTCGGCAAGGCCCGGATCCATACACTCGACGAGGCGAGCAGCGAGCACACGCTCGAAGAGTTTGCTCACCTCGTCGAGCAGCACGATCGGGCGATACGCCGACGGCTGCCCGGCCGGGCGCCCGTCTTTGTGAATCAGGACGAGCTTGCCCGTCTTCCACCGCTGCGGGAATCGACCCTGTCGCAAGCACGCGGTGAAGAGGGACCTCACCCTCCCTCCTAACTCCCCCAGCGCGATCACCAGGGCAGTCCCCGGCACGCCGTCCGGGCCCGGGGCCGTCTTTTTCGACTTCAGTCTCAAAACGGCCGCCCCGAATTCGCCCTCCGACACTTCCGGTGCCGGGGTGTCGTCCCCAGCAGACAGCGCCGGGAGGGCGCGATAGGCCACCGGTGGCACCCATTCTTCTCGTGAAGGAAAGAGGGTGCCGACCACGTCGTCCAGAAGGGTTTCCTCGAGGCTGCTGGTCAAGGGGGGCGCCCAGGGCCGCAACTTCTTACGTACGGCCCTGTATGGCCTGCCCCAGGGGTCCTCGTCGAGGATTCGGAGCCACTCCTCCCACGCCGCATCCTTAGCGCGTGCGATCGCCACTTGTAAGTTCTCGCACGCAGAGCGGTAGGCGGCATAGGAGGCGCTCTCCTCTTCGGTGTCTTGGACCCGTCTCCTTCTGCATCGGGTGTATCGATGGCGAGCTCTTCCGCAGGACACACGCATTTGGCGGAGTTCTTCGCTCCACCAATACACCCAGCGCCGTGGAGGGAGCGGTTTGGCCCTTGGCATCGCCGCATCGCATATGCGGTTCAGCGACTCGCCGAGAAGCCCCGACTCAACCTCCACATCCTCTCCAATAACGGGTCCAGACACCCAGTCCTCAATGATGGCCACCTCTTTAGCCACCTCCCTGTCCAGTTTTCTGAGGACCCAACGGGGGCCGACCACCCCACGGGGCCGGGCACCTCTCTGTGAGTCAGTGTGGGGCGCGGAGACATCGAATCGGATGTATCGATGATCTGATAGTGTCTCCACGCCCAAAACCACCCTCCAACCTTGGACACGGCGCGCCAGGGCAGCAGACGCAAAAGTCACGTCTACGATCGAGCCACCCTGTTGCCGCACGCACGTGTCCTCCGACCCCGTATTGAGGAGGGCCAAGCCCATTGAGACCGCCCACTCCTCCAGTGTCTCCCCCCGCGCGTTCGTCGCCGGTGAACCCCACGCAGTAGATTTCGCGTTGAAGTCCCCTGCGACAAGCACGGGGTAGGGGGCAATCTGCCCAACCAGGGCGCCGACTTCGATAAGAAACTGCTCAAATTCGGCAAGGCTCCGGTTGGGCGAGAAGTACACCCCTATTACTGCGGTGTCGCCCACGATTGCCAGCACGCAACCCCTTCCCTTCATCACACGTTCGATGGGCGGGGCGCCGGTAGCAGTCGGGGCGACAATGGCCACCAGACCCTCGTGATCTCCGACCCAGTCATCCCGGGCGGGGACGAAGTAGGGCTCGGCAACCACGGCCACCTTTATTCTCCACTCTACCAGGGACTGGACTAGAAGATCCTGAGCCCTGGCAGAGTGGTTAATGTTGGTCTGCAGCAAGGAGAGAGACTGGGGCATTTAGAGGGCAGTCTCCATCGGCTCCTGTTGGGTCGGCTGCGGGGCTTTACCCTTGGCCTTCCTCGCCTTCTTTGCTTTGGGCCCGGATTTCCGGCGGCTTCCGCAATTTCCCCCGCCAATTGGGTGCGCTGCCGGTTTGCCAGCCGATGCGCAGATAGCACACTTCGGCTCCTCCCGACAATCACTGGCCCGGTGGCCCAGCTTTCCACAGCGGTAGCAAATACCACTGCGGTCCACCTCCGAGGCGCATTTGCAGCCGACGTGGCCGACCTCGAGACACCTGAAGCATCTCATGGGCCTGGGGTCTAGCAGCGTGACGCGTGCTGACACCCAGCCCACCCTGAGTCGGCCAGCGTCGACCACGGACTTGGCAGCCGCCACCGGGCAGCTCAGGAATACTGAGCCACCGTTTATTTTGCCAGCTCTGACGTCATCCATGGCGCACCCTCCTTCAGCAGCGACAGCCGCCATGACTTCCGCCGCGGTGTTGGAGTCGTCCAGCCCCGAGACTCGCACCTCAGCTCTCTTCATTGGGCGCGTAATCCGGGCCACATCCGGGCTTATCACCTGCCTGAGTTGGGCGGCAAAGGCGTCTGCCTTTTCGGCGCCCGCTTCCCCGATGATCTCCATCATGCGGGCGCCAGTTGCGGTCGTCCTTGCTCTCATCTCTTCTATACCGAGACTCGGATAATCAATTTGCTTCCGGGCCTCGGTAATTATGGAGCTATATGTGGCCCCCTTTTCAACAGCGGCCGGCTGCAGGGTAATGACCACTGCAGCTGTTCGCGGAGGACGGAGCCTCGCCGCTGGTTCCTTCTTTGTCTTCTTCTTCGGATTTTTATTCTTCGCCGGCTCCGTCGTGTAGTTGGCCGGACCTTTCGACGGGTGCTTCGCCGAGTCTTTGGCTAGGCCCTTCGTCTTCTTCACTCCCCGAGCGGTCATCTCGCTCCACCCGGCCTGGAGTGGAGGGGGCGCTGCGGCAGCCGGAGCCGAGCTCTTTTGGAGCTCCTCCCTCTCTAATGCCGCCATTGACTTCTTCCCCCGTCCCTTTCCCTTTGGGGGCTTGACGGTGGGGGGGACCGATGACGGCTCTTCAAACGGATGCGGGGCGGCAATGACGCCAGAGCCCGAGGGCTGCGGCACTTGCGTGGTATTCGCGGTGGCTGCGGCCCTTTTCTTCTCTGCCGCGAGTGGCGGCCTAAGTGACGGTTCGGGGAGGAGGCGGTCCTGAATTCCGTCAAACCTCGCATTCAGCATCGCACTAAACTGAGCGATGCTTGCACGCGAGGCTTCTGCCAACATCTCCTTAATGGCGGGGACGGCCGTCGCTGCTGCCGACTGGCTACGCAGCTCAGCCACTTCTTGACGAAGCCCCGCTAGCTGGGCGGAGAGCAGCTGGTTCGCCGCCTCCAGCTTCACCACTTCATCCGACACGGTGCGGGCGCTCATAGATGCAGCAGCTTCCATGATCGTTCCCGCTGCATCTTTGAGGTACTTCATCCAAGTCCCCTTCATGTGTTTGGACTTGGCAGCAATTTTTATCACCGTGTTTGCGGCGTCATTAACTAAATTATTCAGCGCTGACATGGTCTGCGCTGTGTTCTCTCCAACAGTTGGCGGGTTGAGACCGCGACGGCAGGCTTGCTTGGCGTCACGTAACGCCCTTGCCATTTTAATTATCTCCTCCTCAGCCTCGAGGTGCAGTTCTTCAGCCCTAGCGGCGTTGAGCTGCGCCTTGGCATTTGCCAAGCCCAAGTACTCCTCCGTTGTGGGCGCGCGTACTCGTCTCTTCTGTTTATGAGCCGCCCCTTTTGTCGGCTCTATTATTTCTGCCTCTTGTTCTTCGGCGGGCCTTTTGAGGAACCGCCGACCGCTTTCATTGTCGGAGGACTGGGCCGACGCAACTGTGACTAGGCTGCCAACAGTGCTGTCTGAGTCGGACTCCGACAAACGGGACAAGCGCGGTAGCAAGACGCGAAGTTCTCGCAATGGCACTCCCGCCACTTCCACTCCCACTCTACCTTCTACTACTACATCTTCCTCCATACCAACGTCACCTTTCCTACTCTTAACTACATCCTCCTCGTTTTGTTTGTTAATTAAATCCATATGAAATCCCACGATTATGGGGGAAATAAAAGTCCACCCGGGCAGAGACCCCTGTACCCGGGTAAGTCTAAGGGATAACCCACACTGGTGGCGACAGGTGCCAGTGTGGGGACACGCACTAATGGCCGGAAATCCGTCCGACTATCCATCCCCTCGCGGTGCGGCGCCGCTTGGGATTCGGGTGTTTTTTAAAGAGGATCACTACCTCGTAGGCCCAACCAATGAAGGTAAGGCCCCCCGTTCGCGTAGGCCTCCTGCCATCGTTGCGGTTACGGGTTGACCGGCGGGGCCTTGAAAAAGGCCGTTTACGAAGGCAGTGTGAGTGCACTCCGTGACCGCCGCTCCCTCCACGTCGGAAATTGGAAAAGGGAAGTGAGAGGGAGGAAAGGTAGGGGAGAATAGGAAGGGGGAGAGAGGGGAAGGAAATGAAAGGGAAAGGAAGTGTTGCTCTTCGTCAGATCCCTCACCCCGTGCCTCCCGGTATGGGTAACCCTGCCGGTATAGCCACGAGGATCCTTGGGACACGCAAGCCCCCCCACCACGACAAGGTGGCAACACGTCGGGGGGGAACCTAACCTAACCTAACCTAACCTAACCTAACCTAACCTAACCTTTTTTTTTTTTTTTTTTTTTTTTTTGTCGAGGTGGAAATCTTCTAAAGATACCCGGTCGCATTGGGGGTGTGACCGGGTTATGTGGGATTCTTACCCACTAAAACCACCTCGGTGTCCCTCGAGTCGCTTGTTGCTGGGTACATGGGTGCGCGGTTGCATTCTTCCACGTCCCAGCTGCGACGGCCTGTTGAGGCCCCTCCGACTATTGGAGTGAGGACGTCCTCACCTTATGTCCTTCCAGAGTAGCACGTGGGAACACTCACGTGACTACTCGAGCCAAACGAGTTGAGCGACGGACTCCCCCAAGTCCGCCACTCAATGGCTCACTTCCACTGGGGGGAAGGTGGCTGGCATATGCCTCCCTTCGGCGCCCTGTTCTTCGGCGGCGGATAACAAGGGTGGTTGTATCCTCCCTGTCTCTCTCCGCCGCTTCCTTCGCGAGCATTACCGCCTCGCTGAAGGTTAGGACCGCTTCCCACGAGCTCTCATCGTTGACCATCGCGTGGACAACAGATGGCAACGAGAGGTCGTGCCCCACATCGGCGCACATAATACTGCGCTCAACTGCCCAGGCTGGGCACGCCTCCAGCGTATGCTGGGCCTCATCCACAAGGCACCCGTCGCAATGGTGACACTCGGCGGTCGGCTCCCTCCCAACTATGCGACACAGATACTTGCCGAAACAACCATGTCCCGTAAGTATTTGCGTCAGTCGGAAGGTTAGGACGCCATGTCGCCTGTCTATCCACTGCCGTAGGACCGGGCGAATTGCCTCGACGGTCTTTACACCCGCACTAGGCCGCCTCAGCCTGGACTCCCATTCGTCAATCGCCATTTCGCGCAACTGCGCTCTACACCTTTCCATTTCCCTTGGTGCCGGTGAATGGCCCCGGTCATGCGCCTCCTCACGCCACTGATGCAGTGACGCAAGGGCCCTCGCATCCAGGTCCCATGGCAGCGATCCAGCTAGCACACACGCCGCCTCATGTGAAATTGTACGGTAGCCCCTTATTACCCTGATCGCCATCGCTCTCTGCGGCTTTCTTAGGAGAGCGATATTACGGTTGTTCAGGGTGTCCGCCCATACGGGGGCGCCATATAGAGCCATTGACCGTACAACCCCAATAAACAGCCGTCTACAGGGCGTATTCGGGTTACCCAGATTGGGCAGCAGTCGCCCGAGAGCACCCGCCGCACCCATCAGCTTAGGCGCTAAACACCGAAGGTGGGCTGCGAAGTCCCATCGGCTATCAAGCACGAGTCCCAGGTACTTCATTGTTGATTTGACGCCGATGCGAACCCCGCCAACAATTATGTGAGCGTCTCGTGGTGGTGCGCCTCGAGGTCCATGGAAACAAAGGGCCTCGGACTTATTAAGAGCCACCTTAAGACCCAGCCGACGGATTCTATTGACTACCTGCGCTACTCCTGCAGTGGCAAGTATGGCGGCTCTCCTATAGTCAGAGCCGCGAGCTGTCACAAGAGTGTCATCGGCATAACAGGTTACATCGACTCCCCCGGGAATGTCACCCCGCAACACCCAGTCATATCCAATATTCCACAATAGGGGGCCCAGGACTGAGCCTTGTGGTACTCCGCATGACATAACACGCTGACCCCAGCCTGCTCGGCCTGGGTATACCACCGTCCGCTCAGAAAGGTAGGCTCCGATAATACGGCGCAGGTACAGTGGCACTCCATGAAACCGGAGTGCCTCATGTATGCAAGCCCAGGGAAGGGTGTTGAAGGCATTAGCGATATCAAGGGACACCGCCAAGACGACCTCACCCTGGGAAACTGCTTCCTGCGCTAGGAGCCTCACCCGCAACAATGCGTCGATTGTAGACCGACCCTTACGGAACCCATATTGATTGTCCGCTAGATCCGGACCAATTCTCTCAAGATGCCTGACGATACGACCGGCAACTATGCGTTCAAACAATTTTGCCACATCGTCGAGCAATACGATGGGCCGGTACGCAGAAGGCGACTCCACCGGACGTCCATCTTTTCTGAGAAGCACTAGTCGTCCCGTCTTCCACCTCTGTGGTATTAAGGATTGTTCCAGACAGGCATTGAATAGTCTCCTCAGTCTTGGTTCCAGTGCATCCAGGGCCAAAGTCCAGGCACGACCAGGAATGCCATCAGGACCAGGAGCAGCGTTTTTGGCGCGCATCCTCAGCACTGCCGCCCCTAGTTCTCCACTTGTAATTTCTGGTATTTCAGAGTCAATCCCTAAATCTGGCTGGGCAGTCATTGTTGGGGACTGATGTTCATCGCTTCGCGGAAATAGTGACGCAACAACTCCCTCTAGTAGCTGAGGCTGAAGACTTTCTGTAAGCGGAGGTGCCCAAGGACGAAGCTTATTCCTCACCGCTTTGTACGGCCTACCCCATGGGTCACGATTGAGTGTTTCGAGTGACTCTTCTGTACCTCGGGTTTTCGCTTCGCTTATTGCCACCTGTAGTGCTACTTTACGTTCCCGATAGGAAGCATATAACTCAGCTTGAAGGGTCTCGTCCCTACGTCGTCTTCTACGGCAACGAGTATACTGGCGTCTCGCCTCGACGCAAGATTCACGTAGTTGCGTTAGTTCCGCGGACCACCAGTGTACCTGAAGCCTTGGGGGACGGACCCCGGAGCGGGGCATCGAGGCATCGCAAATCATCGTCATGCCTTCTCGAAACCACTTAGCCTCAGCATTGACGTCAACAGGTCCTTCTGGTGTGGATCCCCATGTTAGTACAATTGCCGCCTCCTTCAGCAATTCCTTATCGAGACACTTTAACTGCCACCGTGGACCAATTTCAACCGGAGCCCGGCTCCTACTGCTACCCGGAGCTACTTGAAGCACAGTGGAGACATCGAACCGAATGTATCGGTGGTCCGATAACGTCTCCACGTCCTCCAGCACTCTCCAGCTTTGAACACGGCGCGCCAGGGCAGAGCTCGCGAATGTGACATCCACGATAGATCCACCCTGCATCCGCACGCATGTGTCGGTTGAGCCCCGGTTGAGAATAACCAAACCATTCGCCAGCAGCCATTCGTCAAGCACCTCCCCTCGCACGTCAGTCACCGGAGATCCCCACGCAACGGATTTTGCGTTGAGATCTCCAGAGACCAGCACAGAGTGTGGGTGGCTTTGCCCGACTAAGGCGCCTAGCTCAACGAGGAAGCACTCAAATTCGGCAAGAGTTCTATTCGGAGAAAAATAGACAGCTATTATAACAATTTCTCCGACTAGCGCTGCTACATATCCTCTGCCTTTTGTAACCTTCTCAAAAGGGGGTGAACCAGCAGCACTTCGACTAAACATCGCTACCAAGCCATCCCTGTCCCCTACCCAGTCCACGCCTGGAGGAACAAAGTACGGTTCCGCGACCACACCCACATGAAGCGCCCACTGTGCCATGCTCTGAAATAGAAGGTCTTGGGCTCTGGCACAATGGTTGATATTCGCCTGTAGAAATTTTGTGATTGCCATTAGTTAATTATCCAGTAATCATTGCTTCCGCCTCCTGAGTGACCACTGCCTCACTGGTGTTTGGCTGTGATGCGGCAATAGCTGGTTTGGCAGCTCTTGTCTTCGCCTTCTTTTTATTGCCTGACGGTTTGGATGTAGTGCAGGTCTTTCCTCCTAGTGCATGGGCTGCTGGCTTACCTGCAGCCGCGCAGACCACGCAGTGCGGCATGGCTGTGCATTGACTGACTTTATGGTCGGGCTGACCGCAGCGGTAGCACAACATGCTTCGGTCTATCTCTGCATTGCATCGCCCCCGGACATGACCCAGATCGAGGCACCGGTAGCAGCGCATTGGTTTCGACGGTATGAGTTTTACCTTAGCAGAAACCCAGCCGACGAGCAATCTCTTGCTATCCACCACTAATTTTGCAGCAGCAGCTGGACAGCTCACTATTACTGAGCCCATGCCATCATGATCCTCACGGATTTTGCCCACTTTAACGGACTCCGTCGCACAACCACCAGCTCTTGCGATAGCCGCCATCACGTCTTCCACATCGACGGATTCATCAAGGCCCGAAACCCGTAGGTCCACGCACATCACGGGTCTGGACACCCGAACATCCTCCTCATTAAAGAAGCTTCTCAGCTTTGCTGCGAGGGAATCCGCCTTATCGCCGCTATTAGCGCCCGGTACAATTAACATACGGGCGCCCGTAGCGGCCTTTTTAAATCGGAGGCCAGGGATGCCCAGACTTGCCAAATCTAATTTACCTCGGGCTTCTTTAAGTGCCTTCTCATATGACACGCCTCTCTCTAGTGCTGGTGGCTGCAGTGTAAAGACTACAGCCGCTGATCGAGGGACGTGAATTTGTAGCTTCGGCTGCTGCAACCGCCCTGGCACAGGCATGGGCTGTGCCTGGGGCGTTTAAGCTTTTTTGCCCCTCCCAGGCACTAAGCTCCAGGGCTGCTCTTGAGGTCCAGGGGCTAGTGAGAGAGGTCGAGGTTCCTCTACTGGCTGGTTCTGAACGGGGGGAAGGGCTTCCTTTTTCCCACGACGCTTTTTTCCACCTCGTCGAGTACCAAGGCCAACTTCTGACTCAACTGGGGGAGGAGCTTCGTCCTTTTTTGTGCGCCCAGGAGGCGCAGCACCTGCTTTCCGTTGGCGCGTAGAGGGCGCATGATCCGCAGCAGATGCAGTAGCCGCATTACAAGTGGCGTCCGCTTCAGGCGGAGGCGCAATCACCCGGTCCACGGCCAACGGTGGTCTAGAACGGCACGCTGGGAGTAGTCTCCCATCAATTTCAAGTGCCTCTAGCTTGGCATCCATCATAAATCCAACCTGGCTGATGATGGTTTGTGCTAGTTCGTCTGTGTTTTGAGGGCTAGAAGGTACAGACGGCTGCTTCGCCCTCGCCTCATCTGAGACCTTCTGCATTTCAGCTCTAAACTGCGCCAGTTCTTTACGGATCTCAGATATTTCCAGCTCGAGGCGGGCATTTTTTGCCTGCAGTCGCTGGGTCTCACCATTTACAGAGCGTCTCTGCAAGGCTTCCACTGACTGAACAATTACAGTGGAAGCATCTTTCAGATGTCTGATATATGAACCTTTCAGGTGAGTAGATTTCTTGGCGACCGTTGTTATTATCTCCACGGAATCCAACACTACTTTGCCCAAATCTTGTGCCGTCATGTCTTCCACTTCTGCAAGCGTACGCGAATCGATCACATGGCGGATTCCCCGTGATAGCTGAGCCAGCTCCTCCTCCATCTGGACCTCAGACTCTCTACGTGTCGTAGCAAAGATTTCGGCCCGAGTTTGTATAAGTCCCACAGGGGGACTATGTCCCTTACTTCTCCTGGGAGTGTTTAACTTCCGAACTCCTACTCGCTCTGTACT
Organism: Polyploca ridens; assembly: GCA_951394255.1. Taxonomy (NCBI): domain Eukaryota; kingdom Metazoa; phylum Arthropoda; class Insecta; order Lepidoptera; family Drepanidae; genus Polyploca; species Polyploca ridens. The sequence goes on from OX596245.1 coordinate 108,063, forward strand.
CGAACTGCTGTCCGAACCTGAGCCAGTTGACTTCATTGAGCGTGTCCGCTTCCTCCAAAGCCTACCGGGAATGCCAGAGTCAGGCACGCCCGATTCCATGTCCATATCTTCCATCTGCTCTTCATTCTCTTTATTGATATCTATGTTCTCCTCTTTCTTCTCTTTAGCATTGATATCTGTAGCTCGCTCCAATACCACGCTACACGACCTTATTCTCTCTCCTTCACCTTTATTTGTAGATTTCTCTACATCGTCGTCGTCCCGTGGGCCAAAATTCAAAATTCAAAAATCATTTATTCAAATAGACCTTCGCAGGCACTTATGAAAAGTCTGACTCTAATACTCTAATACCGGTTCGGAAGGTTGCATTTGCTGAGAAGAGCCGGCAATAAACTCAGCAATTACTCTTTTCAAAACAAGCTTAGATTAATTACATAATATTTACATTCTAATCGCACTGACAACAATTGCGTGCCCCGGCGCGGCCGCAAAACTACAAAGTAGACTGAATCTATATTTAATAAGTAAATAAATAAATGGCAAACTTAAGCAGACCAACCCCCACAAGCAGCACCTGTTCACAAGTATGACGCGTGTGGCAGCCATCGCCCTCCTCGCCATATTGGAGGGAAGTGAGCGACCCGTCACACGACGCCGCCGCAAGCAAAGGCCTTAAAGTGAGCATGACTTACTTAAGTCTGGCTTAGAAATAAAAAATAAACTAAAGGGAAACTACTAAACACGCAATTTGTTATCACTGTGACTATTGACAAGTTTATACTAAATATCATTTAGGTATATGTATAGAAAATATAACAATTAAGGAGACAGACATAATCTATTGAAGAATTTAGAAATAAATGAAAAACATTAAATTGAATTAATTACTATAAGTAATAATCTGTAAATTAAACAAAAAATAAAAAAAAGATAACTTATAATAATAATAGCATACTTAGAATTAAAATGGACCTTGAACTAGCTGCTAAGTGAAGCAGGTGCAGAGAGAAGCTACTTCCATACATCCTTGTCGTCAATATAATGAGACACTTTATAATAGGCCCTACTCAACAACCGCTTTTTGATATGTTCCTTAAATTTAAAAAAGGACATACTGGTCACGCTATGAGGAATTTTATTGTAAAATTGGATACAATTCCCAAGAAAGGACTTATTTACTTTAGCTAATCTAAATCTAGGCACAGTTATTTTGTCTTTGTTTCTAGTGTTTCTATCGTGATAATCACTATTGACTGGAAACAAATTAATGTTTTTACGAACATACATAATATTTTCAAAAATGTACTGAGAGGGCAAAGTTAATATATTAATTTCCGGAAATACCTTTCGCAGAGATTCGCGAGACCCCAAACAGTAGATGGCGCGAATTGCTCTTTTTTGCAATACAAAAATTGATTCCAAGTCTGCGGCAGAACCCCACAGCAAAATACCGTAAGACATAAGGCTATGAAAATATGCAAAATAAATTAATCTGGCTGTATTAATGTCCGTCAGTTGCCTTATTTTGCTGACTGCAAAAGCAGCGGAGCTCAGTTTACCACCTAAGGCTTCCAGGTGAGCACCCCACTGCAATCTACAGTCTATGGTCAGACCAAGAAAAACAGTCTTATCTACTACATTAAGTTTAGTACCGTCCACAATAACATTGGTATCAACTTTTGGTACGTTTGGTAATGAAAATCTTATACATTTAGTTTTTTTAGAATTTAGCATTAGATTGTTGGCAGCAAACCATTGAGACACAGTTTCCAGAGCGTGGTTAACTTTTAAAAGGTCTTTGTCTTTTCTATCTACTTTAAATATCAGAGACGTATCATCTGCAAACAAAACGACATCTGATAGTTCTTTCACCATGTAAGGTAGGTCATTTATATAAACTAGAAACAGAAATGGGCCTAAAATCGAGCCTTGAGGTACGCCTAATTTGACTAAGGAGCCCGATGACACACTACCATTGATTCCTACTTTTTGTTGGCGCCCTGAAAGATAGGAAACCACAAGATCGAGGGCCACTCCGCGAATTCCATATAACTTAAGTTTAAGAGCTAGCGTTTGGTGATCTACGCAATCAAATGCCTTGGAGAGATCACAAAAGATACCAATAGCATCGTGTGAGCACTCCCAGGCCTGAAAAATATGCTTAATAAGTTTAGCTCCCGCATCCGTAGTGGACTTACCTCTTGTAAAACCGAACTGATCATCATGGAGTATCTTGTGGTTATTAAAATGCCTTAACATTTGGTTTAGCACAATCTTTTCAAAAATCTTGCTTAATGCAGGAAGTACTGAAACAGGTCTATAATCTGAGGGACAGTTTGGCCAACCTGTGATTGCGTGTCCGAGGACACGAAGCGAGAGTTGCCCCCCCCAGAATACGAGGGGCAGCCGAGGTCCGAGGGCCTCGGGAGGGATTCTCCACCTGCGGAGCAGGTGGTACCCTCCTGGGGTATAATCTTATTTCTCTGCGCTTTCATGATTTGGCTGACTACAGCTTTCCTTTTTTGCTCCAAGGGTGTGGTCCCTCTAGCATGACCTAAGCTCAAGTACCCCCCCAACCCTAAACTACGTGACCTACGCTCAAAATACCCCCCCACCCTAAACTAGAGGAACGATAATTAAGGAAAGGGAAGGAAAGGGGAAAGGATAGGGCAGCCCGCATCGCCGGTCATCTCTCATAATAAGAGAAGAACCGAGAGCAACCTCGCCCTTTGAGGATAGGAATAGGAACGAGGGAAAGGAAAAGGAAGGGAATGTGTTGCTCTTCGTCTGATCCCTCACCCCGTGCCTCCCGGTATGGGTAGCCCTGCCGGTATAGCCACGAGGATCATTAGGACACGCAAGCCCCCCCACCACGACAAGGTGGCAACACGTCGGGGGGGAACCTTTTTTTTTTTTTTTTTTTTTTTTTTTTTTTTTTTTTTTTTTTTTTTTTTTTGGTAACCCAGGGGAATCCTGCATGGATACCCGGCAGCCTCGGGGGAGGCGACCGGGTTATGTCAGACTCTTACTGACTAAACCCCTGGGATGTTCCTTCTCTCGCCGTTTGGTGCGGGGCTGCGGGACACAAAGCTCTCAACCGCCTGCCCCGCCGGCGTCGCTCGTTTGAGCCCTTCTCGGCGGGGCGGGGCTAAGTTTAATTTTTAACTTAGCCCCGCCTCGCTCCTTCCGCTGGAGGCGCCCAGGAACACTTGGGCGTCTCCAGCATGGGACCTTTGTGCAGGTGGTGACCCCCCGATCAACCACCCACGGTCCCCGGCGTTAGGGCGGCAACCGGGCCGCAAAGGCCCGACGCCGCCCACCGCGTCTGCGGCGGCGAATGGGGAGCGAGTTAGCATCGTCCTCTCGCTCCCTTTCCGCCGCCTCCTTCTGTGTCATTACGTCGTCACAGAAGGTCGCGGCCACCCTCCACGCCTCCTCGCTACTGACCATGGCCCTTAAAAGGGCCGGCAGCGAGAGGTCACCTCCTACTGTCGCGGACAAGGCGGCGCGAGGGATCGCCCAAGCTGGGCACTCCTCGCGCGTATGTTGCGCCGTGTCCGCGACACCAGCCACGCAGTGGTGGCACATCTCCGTGGGCTCTCTGCCCACCACCCGACACAGATATCGACCGAAGCAGCCGTGCCCGGTGATCATCTGCGTCAGGTGGAAGGAGAGAGTCGGGGGGGAACCTAACCTAACCTAACCTAACCTAACCTAACCTAACCTAACCTAACCTTTTTTTTTTTTTTTTTTTTTAAGGCTGGGAAATGCCTGAACGCATACCACACTGCAAAAAGTGTCTACAGTGTGGTTATGTGGGGCTTGCACCCACTAAAACCCAGCCGTGGCCACCCTCATGACTCCTTGTAGGGGACTCCGGGACCGCGGGTATGCTGCGCCGGTGCCCCCCATCGAGTCATGTCCCAGGTGTGGGACTCTTTCCCGGGAAGGGCTTGAAGTTGCCCTCCCATTTGCCGACTCCTGCCGGTCGGCACAGCGGTCTGCGGCCACCACAGACAGCTGTCTTCCCGGGGCTGCTTAACGGTGGTTGCCAGAGGACACTTCTCTGACTACCCCCACAGCCCCGAGGACAAGTCGGGCTAGCGGTTGTCGCCGCCGCCCCGACGCCGCCTCCGTATTCGAGCGGGATCAGCCCTCTCCCGATCCCGCTCGGCAGCCTCCTTCTGGAGCATAACTGTTTCGCAGAAGGAGACCGCGGCGTCCCAGAGGGAGTCTCCCGCCAGCATGGCTCGTATTATGGCCGGCGGCGACAGATCCCTCCCAATCACGGCGACCAATTCTCGCCGCTCGGACTCCCAGGCCGGGCACTCACTCAGCGTATGCTGGGCAGAGTCCAGGCCGCCCCCACAGTGATGGCACTGTGGCGTTTCTTCCCGGCCGATTCGGCTCAGATACTCACCGAAGCACCCATGCCCGGTGAGTATCTGAGTCAATCTGTAGGTGACGCAGCCGTTCCTCCTCTCAACCCAGGCCTCAAAGTTAGGCAGGATCGCACTCACGGCCCGCTGGCGCACATTCCGCGGCAATTCCAGCCGCTCGCGCCACTCTACGAGGGCGCGCCGGTGCGCGTCCCGCCGATACTCCGCAAGCGTCCGACTCGGCGCCTCACCGCCCTCCCTGCGACCATGGGTCTCTTCGTAGACACTAGCATCCACGATCGCCAGGAGATCAAAGGGCGTGAAGCGCGCTAAGATGGTTGCCGCCTCGAACGATACCGTCCGGTACCCACGTGCGATCCGTATGGCCACCACCCGCTGCAGGCCGTTTAAGATAGCTCTGCAGCGGGAGGAGGCGCCCGCCAGGCAATGTGACCAGACGGGCGCCCCGTAGAGGGCCATAGACCGCACGACACTCCCGTATAGGCGGCGAACCTCTTCTCGAGGACCCCCGAGGTTTGGAAGCAGCCTTTGCAGCGCTCCCGCTACCCGTCGCACTCGGGGGGCCAGACGCCTGAAGTGCTCCTCGAAGGCCCAAGTCGAGTCCAAGGTGAGACCCAAGTACCTCATGTACTGTCCCACCTGAACCTCCGCGTCACCCACACGCAACGACATGCTGGGTGGTCTCGATCCCCGGCGCAAGCCATGAAACCATAGCGCCTCGGTTTTGTTCGGCGCCACCCGAAGGCCCAGCCTACCTATGGCCGCAACTACACACGCGACACCAAGTTCGGCGAGCCGACAACACCTCTCGAAGGTGATCTCCCGGGCCAGTACCAAAGTATCGTCTGCGTAACATACGACACTCACCCCGGGAGGGAGACCAGTCCGCAGGACCGCATCGTAAGCGAGGTTCCACAGCAGGGGTCCCAATACTGACCCCTGGGGAACCCCGCACGAGAGCTCCCTCTGGAAGTTGATTCCGTTCCGACCCGTGAACCTGATGGTCCTGCCGCACAAATATGCCCCGACAATACGGCTCAGGTAGGGAGGCACGTTATGATAGGCCAGTGCCTCCCTAATCGCCCGCCATGGGACGGAGTTGAAGGCGTTGACGATGTCTAAGCTCACCGCCAACGCTACCCCCCCCGCCCGAACGGCAGGCTCCGACAGGGCGCGGACGCGATTAATGGCGTCCAGCGTAGAACGTCCCCGCCGGAAGCCGAACTGGCAATCCGACAAGTCGGGGCCCACACTTGACAGGTGCTCGCTGAGACGGGCGGCGATAACGCGCTCAAAGAGCTTTCCCGCCTCGTCCAGCAAGCATATGGGTCGGAACGCCGAGGGAGAGTCGGCGGGCCTGCCCTCCTTCTGCAGAAGTACTAGCCTGGCCTCCTTCCAGCCGCTGGGGAACACGCCGCTACGGAGGCAGCCGGTGAACAGCTGCCTCAGCCTGTCCCCCAAAATCGCCATAGCGCACACCCAAGCCCGTCCCGGAATCCCATCCGGTCCCGGAGCGGTGTTGCGGGCCGCAAGTCGCCGCACTGCTCGGTCCAGCTCATCCTCCGTTACCTCTAACTGGTCGTCCGAGATTTGGTCTGACGGTGACGGTAGGTTAGAGGGACTATCCTGGACCCTAGGAAAGAGGGTATCGACTACCCTTCCTACAAAATCCGGGTCCAGGGTCTGCGTCAAAGGAGGGACCCACGGTTTGAGCTTGCCCAGTACTAGTTTGTACGGGCGCCCCCATGGGTCCCTGTCAAGACCCTCGATGAGCTCGTTCCAGGACCGAGCCTTGGCGTCCGCGATGGCTATGCTAAGAGCCTTTGTAGCGGCCTGGTACCCGCGGTGCGCATCGGCGATCTCCACGTCGTCAACTCGCCTTCTCCTTCGGGCTCGCTGGTGCCGGCGACGGGCCGCGTTATACTCCAACCGCAGACGTGTGACGTCAGCCGACCACCAGTATACCGAGTCCTTTCTGCCCGGATGGACCCGGGGCATCGAGACATCGCAAACGTTAGTCATGACATCCCGGAACCAATCCGCCTGCGACTTGGGATTGGGTGGAAAGACGCCAGGAACTTCTTCAGCATCCCAGTCGTGGACGATGGCGGCCGCCGTCAGCATATCGCGGTCGAGCCGGCGAACAGACCAGCGCCGTGGTGGGTCAGCGTTTCTGCGTTCGGGGCCATCGGGGGGGCGGCCAAAAGCCACACTGAACTCAATGAGTCGGTGATCCGACAGAGTGGCCACCTCCTCCGCAACACGCCACCCCGAGACCAGGTGCATGGCAGAAGGAGTTGCCCACGACAGGTCTACAATCGACTCCCCCTGCCACCGCACACAGGTGCTGACCGAACCCCGATTTAGAAGTCGAAGGTCCAGGCCAGCTGACCATTCCAGAAGTGTCTCTCCCCGAACATCATCCCGCGCATCACCCCACACGCCGGAGTGGGCGTTAAAATCACCCAACACGATTACCGGGCGGGACTGGTATCCGCTAATGCAAAAGGCCAGCCCGTCTAGGTACGCCTCAAAAGCGGCGAGGCCGCTATTCGGGGATATGTAACAGCCCACCACGACTGCAGGTCCCCACTCCACAACAACAAACCCCGGCCCTCTGTGCAGGAGTTTGCAATGGGGGTCACGTTCCCCCCCAGCCCAGTATACAGCAACGGAGTTCCCATCCGCCCCGAACCATCTAGGATGAACCGGAACGGAGTGAGGCTCCGCCACAACCGCCAATGTAACCGAACGCTCCGCGACCGTCTGCATAAGGAGATCTTGCGCGGCGCGGCAGCAGTTCAGATTACACTGCAATATTACTTGGAGGGGAAAGAATTTTAGGCCTCCATTACCTCCCTAACCGGGTCGGGACCCGCTTGTTCGTTCCTCGGCAGCGACGCTGAAACTCGCTTCTTTGGTGGCGTGCACCTTGCGCTGCCCAACCGGTGGTTAGCGGGTCGTCCGAGGTCCACGCACACTGGACAGTGCGGAGCTCCCGTCTTGCAGTCTCGGGCCTTGTGGCCTTGCTGGCCACAGCCGTAGCATGATCCGCTGCGATCGGCTCCGGTGCACTGAGCCACGACATGTCCCTTCTCTAAGCAGCGGAAGCACTGGAGTGCTCGTGTGGGGAGAGCCTCAACCCGGACGGACATGAAGCCAACTCGTACCCTCTCGGCCGCTGCTAGCTTGCGGGCAACCACGAGCGGACAACGGACCCACACGGTGCCGAGGTTGAAGGAGTCAAATCGGATGCTCCCCACCTTTATTTCGGACTCGGAGCACCCACCCGCACTGGCCAGCGCAGCTCCAACCTCAGTGGGGTCTACAGACTCATCCAGGTCCCTCACTCTAATTTCTCCCATCGGGACAGGACGCGCAACAACCGCCCCCGTTTCTGCCAACGCCGCCCTTAGTTGGGTGGCAATGGTCTCCGCCTTTGTGGAGCCTTCCGGGCCTGGGATTCTCAATATGAGACCCCCCGTTAGTGCTCTCTTAGGGCGAAGACCCTCCTCCAATCCGAGGTCGTTCAACGAGACTTTGGCTCTCGCAATCTTCATCACCTCGCCCATCGTCGTCTCTGATCCTGGCCGCAATGTGATCGTAACGGCCGAGGTCGGTGGAGGGCGTGGGAGCACCGACGACTTCTTTTGCATCTTGGCTGGTGGCTGGGTACGTTGCTGGGCCGACTTAGCCTTGGCTTTTCGGCCAAGCATTTCCGACCAACTTGGATTAGCGGGGGCTTGCCGTTCCTCTACTCTTGGCTCAGTGAGCGGTGCAAGTGAGAGTGGCGCCTGTCGCGAATGCGAGGGCGGTGGCTGAAGTGCCCCACTACGACGTCCCTTGAATCCCTTCTTTTTCTTTTTTGAGAGAGTCGCAGCAGGCTCTGCCGGCGCCGACGCCGGTGGCTGAGGGAGACTCTGTCCGAGAGGGGGCCTTATCGCCTTTCCAGGAAAGATCTCCGCCATTATCCCGTCCCTCATTGTATTAAGTCGGCGGTCGAGCTGGCGGTCAAACTCGGAGAGTTTGCGGTCCATAAGGGCCGCAAGCTGCTCGAGGTGCGAGTCTAGGGGACGTTCCCTGGGCTGGTCTACTTTTCGTCCCCGTGAGTTCCCCCGCATGTCACAAGACGCTTCCGGAGCCGGAGTATGAACCGGTGCTCGTGGTGGGGAAACCAGCTGCGCCGGTGAGGGTGACAGCTCTGGTTGTAACGGAGGGTTTACTCCAGTCAATCTCGTTGCTCGTTGAGCTGGCGCCGACGGCCTGGGACCACAGCGGAGCTCTGCCAGCTCGGCAGCCATTGCTGCCATGCGCTCCTCCAGTGTGGAGAGCTGGGAGCGGAGCATTTGGTTTTCGCGCTCTAAACGCTCGGTCACCGTCCTCCCGTGCAACTCTGTTGCTGCCGCCTTAACCTTTCTGGTCGCAACCCTAAGAGCATGAACGTATTCACCCTTAATGTTGCGGGACTTATCGGTAACTTTTTCGATTTCGGACAGGGAGTCAGCGATTGTAGCTCCCAGGTCCGCTGCCGGCTGATGACGGTACTCCTCCATTAGGTCAGCTACACTAGGCAGCTTCTGTTTGGCCCTTGTAGTTGCAGGTAACGCATGAGGGTCGAGGATTTCGGAAAGATCGACCTCTATGTCACTGTCCTCCTTTCTCGTAGTACGCTTCTTTAGGGCAGACCGTACACCTTCATCTTGGGGCTGCCTTCTCTTAGGAGCCCTACGCTTCTTGGCAGAGCCTCCCGACGTCGCCGATGACACTGACATCATTGAGCTGTCGCTGGCGCCATCATCCCGTGACGTCCCTCGTAATGAGGAGGCCGGACGGGCGAAAACTGTGCTGTCGCTGACCGTCAGTTCCTCCCGGCCATTTTGGGCCTCAGAACCAGTCTGTTCCACATCCTTGTTTTTCTCTTCGATTTCTTTCTCCTTTGTGAGTTGTACCTCCACAACCTCAGGACTCGACTGCGAGAGCCGGGTCACAGAGACGCGCAATTCTCTGGCGCGTGGGTCCAACTTCTCATCCGTGTGCTTCTCCTCACTTGTCACCTTTTCCTTTAAACTCCTCTTTTTCTTCTCCACGACGTCGTCATCACGTGGGCCAGATTGGCCGACTTTGGTTTGCGTGTCCGAGGACACGAAGCGTGAGTTGCCCCCCCCAGAATACGAGGGGCAGCCGAGGCCCGAGGGCCTCGGGAGGGATTCTCCACCTGCGGAGCAGGTGGTACCCTCCTGGGGTAGATTCTTTTTTCTCAGCGCTTCCATGTTTTGGCTGTCTACAGCTTCCCTTTTTTGCTCCAAGGGTGTGGTCCCTCTAGCATTTACCTAAACACAAATACCCCCCAACCCTAAACTACAAGACCTAAGCACAAAATACCCCCCTACCCTAAACTACATACCCTAAGCTCAAAATACCCCCCATCCCAAGACTACGGGCTATTAAGGAAAAGGGAAGGAAAGGAGAAAGGATAGGGCAGTCTGCATCGCCGGTCAACTCTCATAATAAGAGAAGTACCGGGAGCAGACCCACCCTTTGAGGATGAGAATAGGAACGAGGGAAAGGAAAAGGAAGGGATGTGTTGCTCTTCGTCTGATCCCTCACCCCGTGCCTCCCGGTATGGGTAGCCCTGCCGGTATAGCCACGAGGATCATTGGGACACGCAAGCCCCCCCACCACGGCAAGGTGGCAACACGTCGGGGGGGAACCTAACCTAACCTAACCTAACCTAACCAGCGCTACAAAAGTGGTGAGACAGCATCCACAACCAAGGCATTCTTCCCAGACGCGATACGGGCCTTTCGTATAATAAAGAAAATGCAGCTAGACCCTCTACTAGTACAATTGTTAACGGGCCACGGCGGATTCTCCTCGTACTTGTATCGCTTCAAGTGCAAGGAGAGTCCATCGTGCGACTGCGATCCTCAAGTGGAGGAAAGTGCCCTGCATATTGTCACCGAATGCCCAATATACGGAAAGAGCAGATTCGATCTGGAAAATGAGTTAGGCATAGAAGTCACGATAGAAAATCTGTGCAGGATATTTGAAAGCAAAGAAAGTAGGGACATATTTATAGCATATTGTAAGGTAATTTTAAGGAAAGTAATAAACAAAAATAAGTAGAAATTAGGTAACACTACTGCATACTATATACTAATATGCAGGCAGTGCCCATAGTATAAGAATTGCAAACAAAATTGTAAGTGTAAACATAATATGTGTAAACGTGTATAGAATAGTAAGAATGTAACAATAAAAAGTAATAAATGTAGATAAAAAGTGTAACTAGGATAAGAACTGTCTGTTTTATGAAATAAATATATTCCCCTGGCAACCCATATCCCTAGAAAACAAGGTCTCTGACAAAAGTCGGAGGATAGATATAAGTAGCTCGCGGGCCGGGCCGATAGCGCCCGGACAGGTAAAAAAAAAAAAAAAAAAAAAAACCTAACCTAACCTAACCTAACCTAACCTAACCTAACCTAACCTAACCTAACCTAACCTTTTTTTTTTTTTTTTTTTTTTTTTTTTTTTTTTTTTTTTTTTTTTTTTTTTTTTTTTTTTACGTGGGGAAATCCTCATGGATACCCGGGCACTCCGGGGGGAGCGGCCGGGTTATGTCAGACTCCTACTGACTAAAACCCCACGGCGTTCCTACCTGTCGCTGCCGGCTGGATATACGGGGGCGCCGAAGCATTCGTCCGCGTATCCAGCAGCGACGGCCTGATCGGAGGCCTCCTCTTCGTCGACGGCAGAGACCGGAGCTCTTGTCTCCGCCGTCTCCTCCTGAGTAGCGTGCGGGAACACACGCTCCACTACTCGGGCCCGGTGTTGATGGGCGGCAGACTCCCCCGAGTCCGCCACCCTTGGGCCCATGTTGGGGGGAAGGTGGCTCAAAAAAGCCGCCCTCCGACGCCCGGTTCTCCTGCGGCGGATAGCCAGGGTGGTAGTATCCTCCCTGTCACGTTCCGCCGCCTCCTTTGCGAGCATAACTCGCTCGCAAAAGGAGTGGAGTGCGTCCCACGATCTCTCGCTGTCAACCACAGCGCGAACCACGCTCGGCAGCGAGAGATCTGTCCCCACTTCGGCGCAGAGCTCGCTGCGCTCGCTTGCCCAGGCTGGGCACACCTCCAGCGTATGCTGTGCCTCCTCCTCGAGGCACCCGTCACAGTGGTGGCACTCGGCGGTCGGCTCCCTCCCGGCAATCCGACACAGATACCTCCCGAAACAACCGTGTCCCGAGAGGATCTGCGTCAACCGGAAGGTCAACACACCATGCCCCCGCTCCAGCCACTCATCCAAAACTGGACGGATGGCCTCGATAGTCCTAAGACCCGCACTAGGGTGCTCCAGCCTTGACTTCCACTCCTGGATGGCAAGCGTGCGCAACTGCGCCCTACGCCCCTCCACCTCGCGTGGTGCCGGCGTCTCGCCCTGGGCCAGCGCCTCCTCGCGCCAGAAATATACTGACGCGAGGGCTCTCGCTTCGAGGTCCCATGGCAAGGAACCGGCCAGCACACACGCCGCTTCGCAGGAGATCGTGCGATATCCCCGTATTGCTCTGATCGCCACCACCCTCTGCGGTCTCCGCAAAAGAGCGATATTGCGGCGATTCAGGGCCTCCGCCCATACGGGAGCTCCGTACGTCACCATTGATCGCACGATCCCCAGGTACAGCCGCCTACAAAGGGCGCCCGGCTCGCCAGTGTTCGGCAGCAGCCGCCCAAGAGCAGCCGCCGCGCCCATCACCCTTGGCACCAGGCGCCCGAAGTGGGCTGTGAAATCCCACCGACCGTCGAGGACGAGACCTAGGTATCTCATCGTCGACCCGACGTCTATGCGGACTCCACTCACGACGATATGGGCATCCCGAGGTGGCGCGTGCCGAGGCCCGTGAAAACACAGAGCCTCAGACTTGCTAAGGGCCACCTCCAAGCCCAACCGTCGTATCCGGCCCACAAATTGCGCCACTCCAGCGGTGGCGCGGTAGGCGGCTGTACGATACGTCGTGCCGCGGGCGGTGACCAGGGTATCGTCGGCGTAACACGTTACGTCGACACCCCGGATACACGGTACCCGCAGCACCCAGTCGTACCCGATGTTCCACAGGAGCGGACCCAGAACCGAACCCTGCGGAACACCGCACGACATTTCCCGTCGGCCCCAGCCCTCTCGGCCAGGGTAGACCACCGACCTTTCGGAAAGGTAAGCCCCGATAACTCGGCGCAGGTACTGGGGCACTCCATGATACCGGAGCGCCTCCAGTATGCAGCTCCAAGGGAGGGAGTTGAACGCGTTGGCGATATCGAGTGACACCGCCAAGACAACCCCACCCCGGGCAACCGCCTCCTGCGCTTGGGACTTAACCCGCAACACCGCGTCGATGGTCGATCGACCCCTACGGAACCCAAACTGACTCTCCGCCAAATCTGGACCCACACCCTCTAGGTGCTCGACGATCCGCCCAGCCACAACTCTCTCAAAGAGTTTGGCAATATCGTCGAGCAGCACGATGGGCCGGTAGGCGGAGGGAGATTCCGCAGGACGCCCTTCCTTCCGGAGGAGAACCAGACGACCCGTCTTCCACCTCTGTGGAATTATGGCTTGAGCCAGACAGGCGTCGAATAGTCCCCTCAATCGAAGCTCTAGGGCGTCGGGGTTCAGGGCCAGGGCCAACACACGTCCCGGAACGCCATCGGGGCCGGGGGCCGAATTTTTGGCACGAAGCCTCAAAACGGCCGCACCCAGCTCCCCCTGCGTAACTTCCGGGACATCACTTGTCACGTCCGGTAAACCTAACCTAACCTAACCTAACCTAACCTAACCTAACCTAACCTAACCTAACCTAACCTAACCCAGTCCTGACCCGTCTGTGACCAAGAACGGATCATTTTCACACGCGCTCCGCAGTTTTAATTCGAAAAAAGTGGGAAATACTGCACCGATTTGACCGACCGATACGTCAAAAGTTGCGTCTCGGTGCACCCGATAAGTGAGTGAAAGCTGTGTGAAAATTGGATCGCAGTGCACAAAGTTACAAGTGAAAAAGAGGTTTATAACCTAAAAGTGCACAAGTTTTTTACATAATTTTGCCATTATCTCCGAAACAAGATCGATACCCCCCTTGTTTTTTGCTGCCGTTCGGTGGGGACCCAGAAGGAGCACCTTGCTGGAAAAATCCAGATTTTTCCCGCCGGGACTTACGAAGATATCTGCCAAAAACTGAAAACCACGTGGAAACGTGGTCAGTGAAGGAGCATCGTCAGCAGTTCTTCTTCATTGCAGACTTCAGCACCCGGGAACCCTGAGATCGACGGTACAGAAATTTTATTTTTTGGACTTTTATCTTCAGAGTTATTCACATTTTAAGTCGCTAACTTTGACACTGAATAACTCTTAAACTCCAGGCAGAGTGATATAATTTTATTTTAGTTCCGGTTGCGCGCTCGCCTGCCCAGCTTACATTCAAAATTTCAGATTTTTAACTTAAATATATTACGAAAAATCATCATTTTAGTGTATTTTATTAATTTCAAAATTTTCTCTTTATTTTTGTATGGCAACATTTTGTAATTTTTATTTTATGTGATAGAGGCCTATTTTAGGAAAATTTTGACACCCTAACTGTATTTTTCCGATTTTCTGTTCTCGAGATATTTATTTTTATGTGCTTTTTCGACTTTATTCCAAATTAATTAGATTTTATTAAAATTTGACCCTAGGACTGGTTCCTATTCGTGTATTTCGACAGTATTAAGCCCAAACTCGGGCCCAATATCTTAAGGAACAAGGATTTTTGAAAAAATCCGCCATTTTGTTTTTTCGGCGAAATTTTTTAACCTAGGATATCTCGGGAGCGGAAAGGCCTGGGAAATTACGGTTTGGACACCAGAGGGTGAAATCACCCTATCTATAGATTGTATATGTTTTTGGGCGTTTTTAAGCCCAAAAAGTTTTTCGGTCTGGATTTGTTTCTGGGACACGGAGAAGGTCGAGCCGAATAGTTTGCCCAAAATCCGGTTTCTCTGCGACGTTTGGTTGCGAAGTTGTAAGCTCCCAAAGTGGGACTTTGACAGCTCGGCGGCCATCTTGGAAATCTTTGACACGCCACAGCTCCGCGGCCGGAGGTCGTAGAGATTTGCGGATTCAACAGTTGGTATTAGGGGCCCTCAGCCCACACTCTCCCCAATTTTGGGGTAGATCGGAGCGAAAAATTTTCCAGGTCCTGGAAACGGTTCCAGCCGACAGAGAAGGTCGGACTGAGCCAAATAGGCCCAAACTCGGGTGTTCTGCGACCGCTGGTTAGGGAGTTACAGCCCGTCAAAGTTGTACTTTGACAGCTCCGCGGCCATCTTGGAAAATTTCAACCACCAATAACTCCCAGACGGGTTGTCGTAGAGCGCCAGGGTTTTCTCTTGGGACATCTCTGTGCCCAGCCCTGTCGATTGTGTAACCTTTCAGGCGTTTTCAGGCACTTCAAATTTTTCAGCCTGAAAACTGTACAGGTGGGTAGAACTCATCAAGCCCATTGGAAAAGCCCAAGACACGGTGTCGTTTGGACCGTTGGTTCCGGAGATATAGAAGGTTAAATATTGCTGGCCGCCATCTTGGTTTTTAACCTGAAATTTCGAGCCAGGATATCTCGGGAACTAATAAAGTTAGACATACCGTGTTTGGGGTTGTTGGAGAGGGCTCGAAGAGACCTATCCATTGGACGTCACAAATTGACTCTATCTAGAGTCAAAAAATTTTTTGTGTTTTTAATCTTAATTTTGATCTGGAGAGAGTTGCCTCCTATAAAGGAGCTATTTTTACTCTGCTGTTGAACAGTATTTTTGTATTTTAAAATTTTAATTGTGCTTATATAGTGTTATTTTAAGAATCTTGCTTTCCGGTATTTTGCAAAGACTGAAATTTGTAGAGAACGCAAATCTTGACCAGTGACGACTGCAGGTTTTACCGAAATATCTTGCAGCTTTTAATTTTAAAAAATTTGCGTTGTTGTGAGACCGAGACCGTATTGTTACAGTCAAAAATTTATTATTTCTTTTACTCTTATATATTATTGTTTTCGCTTTTGCACTTTTATTTGTGTACCTAATTGACTGCCCTTTACACAGTCAATTAAGTCTTGACTACCGACCCGACCCGAGTAAAGATCCGAGACTTCCACCCTCAAGACAAGATGTCATGCATCAGGACCCCAGACGGGAAAGTCAGAGATCTGAACCCAAAGCAAACCAGCAGTCCACCAAAGGAACGAAGGAGATTGGTGGAAGAGAGAGCCGGCCCCTCCACAGAGAGCGATGAAAAATCCACCAAAGTGCGCCGTAGTGTAGGGGAGATTGAAGCCCGGACGACAACACCGCCTGTCCAGCAAAAATCCCTCAGCCAGCAAGAAGGGAAACCCAAAGCTGTGCAGAGAGGTAAGCCAGTGATGGCTAAGGCACCCGAGGCTGAGAAATCCCCAAAACAGATCCCGAAGTATAAGAGCAGGACTTCCGAGGCGAAAGCCTGTCTTACAAAGGCAAAAACGCACTTGGGGAACAGCCGCAACCTCAAAAACGAAATTAAAATCGAGGTCATAGAAGCCATAGATAGGCTCTATACTTTAGTAAAAGAATCGGAGGAGGGGAAGGCACCAGTAGAAGGAGAGAAGGAAGCAGAGAAATGCCTCCAAACGGAAATACCAGTACCACAGAACCTGGAGGTGGACATGAGGAAGGGACTAGAGGAGCAGACAAAGCTCTTACTGGAGCATAAACAAGAAATGGGGAAGTTGACAGACACTATCAAGAAGCACCAGGACCTGCTCGAAAGATCGTACGCAAACGTGACGGCCGGCATGCCAAGGAGGCAACCCCAGGAGATGTCAGCCATGCACTCACTCGTCGTAACATCTAAGGACGAACACGAGACTGGAGAGCAGGTCTTTGAAAAAGTAAGGAAGGCTGTCAACGCAAAGGATGAAGGAGTGAAAATAGACAGAATTAGGACAGCGAAGGATAGGAAGATTATTATAGGCTGTAGGGACAAGGACGAGTTGAGAAAAGTTAAGGACAACATGGGAAGGGATGACCAACTAAGTGTGGAGGAAATTAAAAACAAGGACCCACTCATCGTTCTATATGGTGTCATTAACAAAATAACGGACGAACAGCTGGTGAAGGCCATCCGAGTCCAGAACAAGCACCTACTAAAAGGGATTTGTGCGGAGGAGGACCGGATGGAGGTGCGCTTCAGGAGGAAGGCAAGAAACCCGCTCACCTCCCACGTGGTGATTAAGGTGTCACCGCGCATCTATCAGCGCTTGACAGACGCGGAGGCTGTACACATAGACGTGCAGAGGATACGGGTCGCGGACCAGTCCCCACTCATACAGTGTTCTCGCTGTCTGGGGTATGGACACGGGAAGCGGTTCTGTCAGGAAGCCGTCGATGTGTGCAGCCACTGTGGAGGAGCGCATTTGAAGATGGAATGTCCAGACTTCACCACTGAAACCCCCCCATGTTGCATAAACTGCGTTAAGGCAAAGAATGGCAAAACAGAGCACAACGCATTTAGCTATGAATGCCCGGTGAGGCGCAAGTGGGAAGCACTTGCGAGATCCACCGTGGCGTACCAATGCTAAGGGCACCCCGTACAAGATTTTGCAAGCCAACCTCCAGAGGATGCAACTAGCGACAGACGAAGCCTTCATTGAAGCGAGCAAGCGCGGTGTTGCAGTTGCACTACTACAAGAGCCGTATGTAGGTGGAACAAAGAGGCTAAAAAACTACCAAGGGGCAAGGATTTACCAGAGCACTGAGCTAGGAGAAGGGACAGTAAAGGCAGCAATAGCTGTCCTGGACTCTACACTGGACGTAGTACAGTACCCGCAACTCACCACAAACAACATCACAGTGGTGGGGATCCGAACCAGTGCCTGGCAAATCACGTTTGTATCATTGTACCTTGAGAAGGACCAGCCCATAGACCCATATCTTGAACACCTAGCCAAGATAGGCGAAAAAATAGGAACTCGGAGGTTGGTGATTGGGGGAGACGTCAATGCCTGGAGCTTATGGTGGGGAAGCGCGGAAACGAACCGTAGAGGCGAAGACATGGGATGTGCACTTGACGAGTTGGGCCTCCAGGTACTCAACACCGGAACTACGCCGACCTTCGACACAATCAGAGGGAATAGAAGATTCTGCAGTAGCGTGGATATAACAGCTTGTTCGACTGATTTGCTGGCCCTGGTGGAGGACTGGAAGGTAGAAGAAAACCTCACGAGCTCGGACCATAACGGCATAATCTTCAACATACTGTTACACAAATCAAAAGGCACAAACATAGTCACATCCACTCGTCTCTATAACACCAAGAAAGCAAATTGGATCCAGTTTCATAAGAAACTGGACCAATTAAAAGCTGAACACCAACTCACACAAGCACAAATAGAACAAATACACAACACAGTACAAATAGAAACAGTAGTAGACACATACACAAAAGCAGTCACACAGGCATGCACACATTCAATACCCAAAAAGAAACACACACAAACACTTACCATGCCGTGGTGGTCCGAAGAACTTGCAGAGTTGAAAAAAGAAGTCACCACCAGGAAGCGAAGAATCAGATGCGCCGCGCCTGTCCGAAGGTCGAGAGTAGTGGAAGAGTACCTGGAAAAGAAAACAGAGTATGAGTTGGAAGCCCAGAAGGCTAGGATAAGAAGCTGGAAGGAGTTCTGCGGAAAACAGGACAGGGAGGGGGTCTGGGACGGGATATACAGAGTGATCGGCAGGACAAGGAAGAGAGAGGAGGACATACCACTTGAGGTTGAAGGTATAGTGTTGGATGCAGAGGGTTCCGTTAAGGTATTAGCGGAGACCTTTTACCCGGAAGACTGTATAGATGCAGACAATACTGAACATCGCAAAATTAGAGCCGAAGCAGAGAAAGCAAACGCCGGGCCGCAAGATGATCCTTGCGACCCTCCATTTACGCAGGCCGAGCTACACATTGCGACAAATGCCTTCAATCCCAAGAAAGCACCTGGCGCCGATGGTTTCACTGCTGACATATGCCTAGAAGCAGTAAAGAACAGCCCAGACCTCTACTTGGGAATTGTAAACAAGTGCCTGGAACTCGGCCACTTCCCAAAGCCATGGAAAGAGGCCACCGTCATAGTGCTGCGGAAGCCGGGGAAGAGCTCGTATACCACTCCGAAGTCGTACAGACCCATAGGATTACTCCCAGTAATGGGGAAGATACTCGAGAAGATGCTGGTTACCCGAATCAAGTTTCATCTGCTACCGAGGATGAGAACTCGCCAGTTTGGATTCATGCCCCAGAAAAGCACCGAGGACTCCCTCTATACACTAATGCAACACATCCACAGGAAGATAGACCAGAAAAGAATAGTCACACTAGTGTCATTGGATATAGAGGGAGCCTTCGACAGCGCATGGTGGCCAGCTATCAGGATCCGACTGGCTGAGGAAAAGTGTCCGTTAAACTTGAGGAGGTTAATAGACAGTTATCTCGAAGACCGAAAAGTCCGAGTAAGATACGCAGGGGAGGAGTACGAGAAGAAGACTGAGAAAGGATGCGTACAAGGTTCCATCGGGGGTCCAATCCTATGGAACCTGCTCTTGGACCCGCTGCTGAAGGAGCTAGAGAAGAGAGGAGATTACGTGCAGGCGTTCGCGGACGACATTGTACTGGCCTTCGATGGAGAAACTGCCCAGGAGATCCAGGAACATGCTAATGCCACACTCGAACATGTTCGGGTGTGGGGAATTAGGAACAAGCTCAGATTCGCGCCACACAAGACTATGGCAATGTTAATCACCCGAAAGCTGAAGCACGACACCCCACACCTGAACATGGGTGGGATTGACATTGGCATGTTCAAGGAAATCAAGTTGTTGGGCCTCACCATCGACGAGAAGCTGACCTTCAACGCCCATACCGCGAACGTTTGCCGTAAAGCAGTGAGCTTTTATAAGCAGCTCTCAAGGGCAGCGAAAATACACTGGGGCCTGAACCCGGAGATCATCAGGACAATGTACACTGCAGTGATCGAACCAACGATTATGTACGGTGCAAGCGCATGGGCTCCTGCAACGAATAAAATAGGAATCCAGAACAAACTAAACGCAGTGCAACGAGGATTCGCGCAGAAGATCACCAAGGCCTACCGAACGGTATCGCTGAACTCGGCGCTACTACTCGCTGGGTTGCTTCCCTTGGACATCAGAGTCCGGGAAGCAGCCTCGCTTTATGAAATAAAGAAAGGTTACTCCCAGCGGGTAGTAGGAGATCGAGAGGTGGAAAAACCCGTGCCTTATAAATCCATGCCACACCCTGCGAAACAGGAGAAACTTGGATTCGTATGCCTGGAAGACAGAGCAGCATTAGAACAGCATTACAACGACGGCTTAAACATCTTTACCGACGGTAGCAAAATTGAGGGAAAGGTCGGTGCCGCACTAACAGTTTGGGACGGCGAAACGGAAATTGCTACAAAAAAGCTGAAGCTGGAAGAGTGCTGCTCTGTCTACCAAGCGGAGCTCTTGGCGCTGGCGGCAGCAACCGGAAGAGCAGTCAAAGACAAAAGCACGAGCTGCAACATTTATTGTGACTCGAGATCCGCCCTCGAAACGGTAACCAACAACTCCTCACCACACCCGCTTGCAGTGAAAATAAGAAGCGACATCACCCAGCTCAAAGAACAGCACAAAATCCTGCGCCTTTTTTGGATAAAGGCTCATGCAGGACTGACGGGAAATGAGAGGGCGGACGAGCTAGCGAAATGTGCAGCATTGAATCTGAAGACAGGAGCGAATTACGGTTGCTGCCCTGTTTCTTATATTAAGCAACAGATCCGAGCAGAGTCGCTGGAACAGTGGAACCAGCGATATAAAAATGGTGAAACGGCCGGTACGACAAAAGTTTTCTTCCCGGACGCGATACGGGCATATTCCATAATTAAAAAGATAGAGCTCGGTCCCACAATAGTGCAACTACTTACTGGGCACGGCGGATTCTCATCGTACTTGTATCGATTCAAGTGCAAGGAGAGTCCGTCGTGCATCTGTGATCCTCAAGTGGAGGAAAGCGTCCTGCATGTCGTCACTGACTGCCCAGTCTACGGTAGACGCAGGTTTGAAGTCGAATGCGAAATAGGAATGGAGATAAAATTAGGAAATCTGTGCAGAATACTAGAAAGCAAAGAAATTAGAACTAAATTCATAACTTTTTGTATAGAAATAGTAAGGCAAGTAGCAAATAAAAACAAGTAGACAATAAGGACCCACTATTGCATATAATGTACTATGTATATGCAGGCAGTGACCATAGCATTAAGAATTGTAATAAAAATTGTTAGTTATAAGATAAATTGTATAGACCTAAGGCACATAAAAAATGTATAGAATTAAGATTTAGAATATAAGAAAAATGTAACTTTTACGCTGTACCTTTGAAATTAAATTACCCCTGGCTTTGATATCCCTTATAAACAATGGCTCTGACTGTCTCGACCGTCAGAGGGTAAAGTAGCTCGCGGGCCGGGCCGATAGCGCCCGAACAGGGAAAAAAAAAAAAAAAAAAAAAAAAAAAAAAAAACCTAACCTAACCTAACCTAACCTAACCTAACCTAACCTAACCCTGTCAAGAGCCGCAAAAGTTCACTGGGGGTTGGAACCGGAAATAATAAAAACTATCTACACAGCCGTGGTCGAACCAACAGTTATGTACGCCGCGAGTGCTTGGGCGCCTGCTACATAGAAGATAGGTATCCAAAACCAACTTAACGCGGTACAGCGTGGTTTCGCGCAAAAGATGGTGAAGTCTTATAGAACGGTCTCGCTCAACGCGGCTCTACTACTTGCTGGGGTGCTTCCCTTGGACATCAGAGTCAGGGAAGCAGCCTTGCTTTTTGAAATAAAGAAAGGTCACTCCCAGCAAGTAGTAGGAGACCGAGATATTGAAAAACCGGTGCCCTACAAAGCCATGCCACATCCCGCAAAACAGGAAAACCTAGATTTCATATGCCTGGCGAACGAAGCAGCACTAGAACAGCACTATAACAACAACGGGTTAAACATCTTTACAGACGGCAGCAAGATCGAGGGGAAAGTTGGCGCTGCGCTATCCCTTTGGAGTGGCGCAGCGGAAATCAGTACCCGTAAGCTGAAGCTGGAAGAGTGCTGCTCCGTCTACCAAGCAGAGCTCCTGGCACTAGCGGAAGCTACAGAAAAAGCCGTAAAACACCCAAGCTCTAGCTGCCATATATATTGCGACTCGAGATCCGCCCTCGAAACGGCAATTAACAGCTCCTCCCCTCACCCTCTTGCAGTTAGAATCCGAGAAAACATACGCAAGGCGACGGAAAAACGCAAAATAGTAAAATTATGCTGGATAAAGGCTCATGCAGGGTTATCAGGGAATGAGAGGGCGGACGAGCTCGCAAAAAACGCAGCATTAAATCTAAAGACCAAATCTAACTACGGCAGCTGTCCGGTTTCCTTCGTCAGGCGACAAATCCGAATGGAATCGCTAGACGAATGGAACCGGCGGTATAAAAACGGTGACACAGCCGCAACAACGAAAGTATTCTTCCCAGACGCAATACGGGCGTATCGCATTCTAAAGAAAATAAAATTGGATCACACAATAGTTCAATTGCTGACAGGGCATGGCGGATTCTCCTCGTACTTGTATCGCTTCAAGTGCAAGGAGAGTCCGTCATGCAGTTGCGACCCTCAGGTCGAGGAGAGTGCCCTGCACGTTGTCACAAGCTGCCCAATCTATGGTAGTCGCAGGTTTGACCTGGAAAACGAGATAAACATTGATATAAAAACCGAAAATCTGTACAAAATATTGGAAGATAAAGCCATTCGAAATAAATTTATGTTATATTGTAAAGAGATCGTAGACAAAGTTATAAGTAAAAACAAATAGCAATAAATAGGATACACTACTGCATAAGTGCCTTTATGCAGTAAGTGCCCACACACATAAAAAATTGTAAACAAAGCAATAGTAAGTATATATCAAATGGAATATTGTATAAACTTAAGATAAACCCCAGATAAAACTAGGAATTAAGAAGTTTTGTAGTAAAATAAATATTAAGTAAAAATAAGGACGCACTGCTGCATATGAAAATATGCAGTCAGTGCCCATTTATATTAAGGAATGTAATAATTAAGAAATAAAAATGTATAATTAGAATTAAGAAATATGTAGCCTCATCATTTTCTCAAATAAAGTGAATATGTTCAAATAAAGATAAACCCTCATCCCAGTAAAGAAGGTCCCCGACTCTGTCGGGGGTAGTTTTAAGTAGCTCGCGGGCCGGGCCATTATAGCGCCCGGACAGGTTAAAAAAAAAAAAAAAAAAAAAAAAAAAAAACCTAACCTAACCTAACCTAACCTAACCTAACCTAACCTAACCTAACCACTCTATCACACAAAATAGTTCGACAGATGAGCCCAACAAATGTGACCACACAAGTGCTGACGGGGCACGGTGGGTTCTCGGAGTACTTGAATCGTTTCAAGTGCAAAGAGAACTCATCGTGCATCTGCCAACCCGGGACACCCGAAACAGTTGTACATATACTGACCGAATGCCCCATCCACGCTCTAAAACGATTTAATGTCGAGAATAAATTAGAAAGTAGAATGGTCCCCGAAAATTTCCAAAAATTTATCTTCAACAAAATTTATAGGGAAACTTTTATAGAATATTTTGTAGACATAGCCAAAACTGTTATTAATAGGAATAAATAGTATAATAAATTGTGCTATATATAGTATATTAGTATAAATATATTTGTTTAGCATATGAGAAATAACTGTATAGATTAATAAAATGTTATTATAGTAAGGCAATAGATCTAAGAACAGCAAGACAAAATTGAAATTAAATCATGTGATCCCATCTGGAGTAATCTTGATAAATAGGTAAACTAAATAATGTATAGGAAATAAGATAACATGATTAAATATAAGGAAATAGTATAAAAATATGTAAAGTAGATATTACGATAAAATGTACTAATAAAGAAATTATATATATGATAAATAAAGAAAACCCTGTGCATCCCATCTGTAAAGATACATTAAGAACTCTAATTATGTTAGAGGAATAGCTCGCGGGCCGGGCCGACAAGCGCCCGGACAAGAAAAAAAAAAAAAAAAAAAAAAAAAAAAAAAAAAAAAAAAAACCTAACCTAACCTAACCTAACCTAACCTAACCTAACCTTTTTTTTTTTTTTTTTTTTTTTTTACGTGGGGAAATCCTCATGGATACCCGGGCACTCCGGGGGGAGCGGCCGGGTTATGTCAGACTCCTACTGACTAAAACCCCACGGCGTTCCTACCTGTCGCTGCCGGCTGGATATACGGGGGCGCCGAAGCATTCGTCCGCGTATCCAGCAGCGACGGCCTGCGAGGAGGCCTCCTCTTCGTCGACGGCAGAGACCGGAGCTCTTGTCTCCGCCGTCTCCTCCTGAGTAGCGTGCGGGAACACACGCTCCACTACTCGGGCCCGATGTTGATGGGCGGCAGACTCCCCCGAGTCCGCCACCCTTGGGCCCATGTTGGGGGGAAGGTGGCTCAAAAAAGCCGCCCTCCGACGCCCGGTTCTCCTGCGGCGGATAGCCAGGGTGGTAGTGTCCTCCCTGTCACGTTCCGCCGCCTCCTTTGCAAGCATAACTCGCTCGCAAAAGGAGTGGAGTGCGTCCCACGATCTCTCGCTGTCAACCACAGCGCGAACCACGCTCGGCAGCGAGAGATCTGTCCCCACTTCGGCGCAGAGCTCGCTGCGCTCGCTTGCCCAGGCTGGGCACACCTCCAGCGTATGCTGTGCCTCCTCCTCGAGGCACCCGTCACAGTGGTGGCACTCGGCGGTCGGCTCCCTCCCGGCAATCCGACACAGATACCTCCCGAAACAACCGTGTCCCGAGAGGATCTGCGTCAACCGGAAGGTCAACGTGCCGTGCCTCCGCTCTAGCCACTCATCCATCACTGGACGGATGGCCTCGATGGTCCTAAGACCCGCACTAGGGTGCTCCAGCCTGGACTTCCACTCCTGGATGGCAAGCGTGCGCAACTGCGCCCTGCGCCCCTCCACCTCGCGTGGTGCCGGCGTCTCGCCCTGGGCCAGCGCCTCCTCACGCCAGAAATAAACTGACGCGAGGGCTCTCGCTTCAAGGTCCCATGGCAAGGAACCGGCCAGCACACACGCCGCTTCGCAGGAGATCGTGCGATATCCCCGTATTGCCCTGATTGCCACCACCCTCTGCGGTCTCCGCAAAAGGGCGATATTGCGGCGATTCAGGGCCTCCGCCCATACGGGAGCTCCGTACGTCACCATTGATCGCACGATCCCCAGGTACAGCCGCCTACAAAGGGCGCCCGGCTCGCCGGTGTTCGGCAGCAGCCGCCCGAGAGCAGCCGCCGCGCCCATCACCCTTGGCACCAGGCGCCCGAAGTGGGCTGTGAAATCCCACCGACCGTCGAGGACGAGACCTAAATATCTCATCGTCAACCCGACGTCTATGCGGACTCCACTCACAACGATATGGGCATCCCGAGGTGGCGCCTGCCGAGGCCCGTGAAAACACAGGGCCTCAGACTTGCTAAGGGCCACCTCCAAGCCCAACCGTCGTATCCGGCCCACAAATTGCGCCACTCCAGCAGTGGCGCGGTAGGCGGCTGTACTATACGTCGTGCCGCGGGCGGTGACCAGGGTATCGTCGGCGTAACACGTTACGTCGACACCCCGGATACACGGTACCCGCAGCACCCAGTCGTACCCGATGTTCCACAGGAGCGGACCCAGAACCGAACCCTGTGGAACACCGCACGACATTTCTCGTCGGCCCCAGCCCTCTCGGCCGGGGTAGACCACCGACCTTTCGGACAGGTAAGCCCCAATAACTCGGCGCAGGTACAGGGGCACTCCATGGTACCGGAGCGCCTCCAGTATGCAGCTCCAGGGGAGGGAGTTGAATGCGTTGGCGATGTCGAGTGACACCGCTAAGACAACCCCGCCCCGGGCAACTACCTCCTGCGCTTGGGACTTAACCCGCATCACCGCGTCGATGGTCGATCGACCCCTGCGGAACCCATACTGGCTCTCTGCCAGATCCGGACCCACACCCTCCAGGTGCTCGACGATCCGCCTAGCCACAACTCTCTCAAAGAGTTTGGCAATGTCGTCGAGCAGCACGATGGGCCGGTAGGCGGAGGGAGATTCCGCTGGACGCCCTTCCTTCCGGAGGAGAACCAGACGGCCCGTCTTCCACCTCTGTGGAATTATGGCTTGAGCCAGACAGGCGTCGAATAGTCCCCTCAATCGAAGCTCCAGGGCGTCGGGGTTCAGGGCTAGAGCCAACACACGTCCCGGAACGCCATCGGGGCCGGGGGCCGAATTTTTGGCACGAAGCCTCAAAACGGCCGCACCCAGCTCCCCCTGCGATACTTCCGGGACCACCTGAGTCACGTCCGGTAGTAGGGGCGCTGCGTCACGCGCAACCATCGCCGGGGGAAGGTGTTCCTCCCTGTGTGGAAACAGGGCCGAAACAACCTCCTCCCGGAGTCGCGGCTGGAGACTCTGTGTGATCGGGGGGGCCCAGGGGCGAAGTTTGCCCCTCACAGCCTTGTAGGGCCTTCCCCATGGATCACGATTGAGAGCCTCCAACGACTCCTCCCAAGCACGGGTTTTGGCGATGGCTATCGCCGTCTGCAGCGCTATTTTCTCCTCTCTGTAGGCGGCGTATAGGGCAGCCGTCTGGGCTTCGTCCCTGCGCCTTCTCCTGTGGTATCTGGTGTACCGGCGTCTAACCTCAACGCAAGACTCACGCAGTTGCGAGAGTTCCGCGGTCCACCAGTACACCTGATCTATAGGAGGACAAAGCCTGGCCCGTGGCATTGACGCGTCACACACCTGCGTCATCGCCTCCCGGAACCAGTCCGCTTCGTCCTCAACCACCACAGGTCCATCAGGCGCGGGCACCCAGGACTGAACCATCGCCGCCTCCTTTGCCACGTCCGTGTCGAGGGCTTTAAGCCGCCATCGTGGACTCATCCCATTCGGGGGCCGAATCGGGCTATCCGGTACTCTCTGGAGCAGAGCGGAGACGTCGAACCGAATATATCGGTGATCCGACAATGTCTCCACGTCCTCCAGTACTTCCCAGCCTCGGACCCGGCGTGCCAGGGCGGAGGTCGCAAACGATACGTCCACGATCGATCCACCCTGATACCGCACGCACGTGTTTACCGACCCCCGATTGAGGACCGATAGGCCATTTGCCAGGAGCCAATCCCCCAAGAACTCACCCCTCGCATCGGTTGCGGGAGATCCCCACGCCACAGACTTGGCGTTGAGATCCCCGACCACCAGCACGGGGTGAGGATGGCTCCGTCCGATCAGGGTCCCCACCTCGTCCATAAAGGACTCGAATTCGGCGAGGGACCTGTTGGGAGAAAAATAGACCCCTATGGTCATTATCTCCCCCAACAACGCCGCGACGCATCCCCTACCCTTCGCTACTTTTTCGAAAGGAGGGGAGCCAGCGGCGCCCCGACGGACAAGGGCAACTAGGCCATCCCGGTCCCCAACCCAGTCATCACCGGGAGGGATGAGGTATGGCTCAGGCACCACAGCCAGCTGAATCCTCCACTGCGCCATGCTCTGGACCAGCAAATCCTGAGCTCTGGCACAGTGGTTGATATTAGCCTGCAGCAAGCGAAGGGCGTGCGTTATTCCGTTGCCATCGGAACCACCACTTCGCTCGCCGCCGCGCTGGTGCTTGGCTGTGAGCTGGCCGACGCGGCTGCTTTAGCCCTCGACTTCTTCTTTTTCTTTTTGCTGGGCGGCCGGGCCGCGACGCAAGACTTGTTCCCAAGTTTGTGGGACGCCGGCTTTCCCGCAGCCTCGCACACCGTACAGTGTGGCGCGGCAGAGCACTCACCGGCTTTATGGCCAAGCTGGCCACACCGGTAGCACTGTCCGCCACGGTCCACTTCCGACTGACACTGCTCCCTGACGTGCCCACACTCCAGGCATCGGAAGCAGCGCGTCGGGCGCGCCTGCAGGAGCTTTACCTGTGCCGACACCCAGCCGACCAGCAAGCGCTCCTTCCGCTCCAGCACCTTATGGGCAGCCGCCGCAGGGCAGCCAACCACAATCGACCCAAGACCACGGCGATCCCAGCGGATTACACCGGGCCTGATGGATGCCTCTGGGCATCCACCAACCCTGGCCAACGCTGCTAGGACATCCCCAGGGGTCACCGAGTCATCCAGATCCATGATGCGCAGATCCACGCACTTCACGGGTCTGGAGACCCGGATGTCCTCCTCCTTAAAGGTCCCTCTCAGTTTTTCTGCGAGGGAGTCCGCCTTGTCGCCGCTGTTTGCGCCCGGCACAATAAACATCCGGGCGCCCGTAGCGGCCACTTTGAACCTTAACCCGGGGATGCCTAGGCTAGCCGGGTTCACCTTGTCTCGGGCTTCTTTTATAACAGCCGCATATGTCACGCCCCTCTCTAGCGCGGACGGCTGCAGTTTAATAACTACTGCCGTCGAGTCCGGGACGCGCACTCGCGGCTGTTTTTTCCGCTGCAGCTGCTCTTTCTGCTTCGGTGCCGATGCGGTCTGTGCCTGAGGCTTCTTCTTACCGCTCCCCCCCACCGTAGACCAGGGCTCTTCCCGAGCTCCCGGGGCTGGCGGCACAGAGCGCGGCTCCATGGCTGGCTTACTCTGCGCAGGGGGAGGGGTTCCCTTATTTCCTCCTCGTCGCTTCTTTCCGCCCCGTCGCGTGCCTAGGCCAACTTCATTCGTCACGTCCTGGGGGGGAGCTTGGTCGCTCTTTGCACGTGCAGGAGGCGCAGCCCCCTTTTTCTTCTCACGCACGGACGACGCAGGATCCGCAATCGGCGCAGAACCCGCAGTGCCCGCTGCAGGAGAATCCTCTTTCGCTCGGTCTGCAGCCAGCGATGGCCGGGCCCGTCGCTCTGGTAGCAACCTCCCGTCCAACTCGAGCGCCTCGAGCCGGGCGCTCATCATGAGCCCCACCTGTCTCATGATTTTGCCAGACAGTTCCTCCTGATCTGAAGTCTGCGGCGCTGCTGTACTCGCTGTCGGAGCCCGCTGCATGTCAGCTCTAAGTTGAGCCAACTCCTTTCGCATTTCTGCGAGCTCCGACTGGAGGCCGGCATTTATTGCCAACAGCCTCTGGTTCTCCCCATCAGTTGTGCGGGACTGCAGGTCCTGCACCGTTTCCTCAATCGCAGCTGCAGCCACGTGAAGGTCGTGGGCAAACGAGCCTTTGAGATTTAAGGATTTCGCGGCGACCTTGTTAATTATCGTCACGGAATCCTTAACTCTCCGACTCAACGCATCAGCCGTCGCGGTGATATCCGCAGACGGCTTCTTTTTAAACTTGTCCGAGGCAGACTGGAGCCCCCGTGACAAAGACGCTACCTCCTCTAGAGCCTGCATCTCCGCCTCTATGCGTCTCGCTTTTATGAGCTGAGCCCTCGGACTTTGCAGGCCTGACGAGGATTGACGGCCTGTGCCTCTTCCTTTACGCCCTGCAGGCACCTTCGGGGCCCTATCCAGACTGGAGGCACTGTCAGATCCGGAGTAACCTCCAGAATGCGACCGCTTCCTCCCCCAGAATCTGCTTTTGGTGTTAGAGTTGGATGGCCCGGACGACACGTCCATGCCCACATCCTGAGCTCCATCACCAATCCTATCCTCTCCAACTTTCTTCCTCTCTTCCGATCGTACCGATCCTTCACCTTTTTTTTCTGAGTCCACCTTCTCCACCGTCCTCTCCAGAACAATGGAGCACTTCCTCAAACTCCTTTCTTCCACCAAGTGACAGGTGCCCCTCCCAGATACGTTGGGGCTGAGTGCCGAGGCACTGAGGGATTCCCCTTCCTTGCGGTCAGGACCCTCCTGGGTAGTATTTTTACTGTTCACTTTTTCCATGGTTTTCCTTTTTTGGAGGGTGAGGTCCCTCGAACGACGCCCTTGGGACTGGGTTCCCCCCAGCCATACATCCCATCGCCAGGCGCCAGAGCTTAGGATTTGGGTAATTTTTTAAGGGGTTTTCTTCCCCGCGGTTCCGAAGAACCCCCGGTCCTGTCAATCCAGGATTACGGGTTGAGCCGACGGTGGCCGAAGCCTGTCTGCCAGAAGAAACCGGCAGACCCATCGCCTCACGCGGCAATCCTAAAGACTCCGCCAGACATCCGGAGACGTCTCCTCCACTGTGTTGCTCTTAGTCTGGCCCCTCCCCCCAAGCCTGCCCGGTATGGGTGGCCCTGCCGGTATAGCCTCGGGGATCGTTGGGACACACAAGCCCCCCCACCACGACAAGGTGGCAACACGAGGGGGGGAACCTAACCTAACCTAACCTAACCTAACCTAACCTAACCTAACCTAACCTTTTTTTTTTTTTTTTTTTTTTTTTTTTTTTACGTGGGGAAATCCTCATGGATACCCGGGCACTCCGGGGGGAGCGGCCGGGTTATGTCAGACTCCTACTGACTAAAACCCCACGGCGTTCCTACCTGTCGCTGCCGGCTGGATATACGGGGGCGCCGAAGCATTCGTCCGCGTTACAAGAGCAGCTGTCGGAACACACCGAAAGGTGCTTGGCGACAGATTTTCAACTTGAGGGTGGTAGCCAGCCAGGCGGGTACTACAAAGTACCCTACCACCGTGCTATGGTTTCCTCACGATGTTTTCCTTCACCGAAAGCTCAAGCTCATTGTAGGATTCGAACCCGGGACCTTCATCTCGGTATCCGACGTCACTACCACTGAGCTATCATCGCCTTAACCTAACCTAACCTTTTTTTTTTTTTTTTTTTTTTTTTGGTAACCCAGGGGAATCCTGCATGGATACCCGGCAACCTCGGGGGAGGCGACCGGGTTATGTCAGACTCTTACTGACTAAACCCCTGGGGTGTTCCTTCTCTCGCCGTTTGGTGCGGGGCTGCGGGACACAAAGCCCTCAACCGCCTGCCCCGCCGGCGTCGCTCGTTTGAGCCCTTCTCGGCGGGGCGGGGCTAAGCTTTATTTTAACTTAGCCCCGCCTCGCTCCTTCCACTGGAGGCGCCCAGGAACACTCGGGCGTCTCCAGCATGGGACCTTTGTGCAGGTGGTGACCCCCCGATCTACCACCCACGGTCCCCGGCGTTAGGGCGGCAACCGGGCAACAAAGGCCCGACGCCGCCCACCGCGTCTTCGGCGGCGAATGGGGAGCGAGTTAGCATCGTCCTCTCGCTCCCTTTCCGCCGCCTCCTTCTGTGTCATTACGTCATCACAGAAGGTCGCGGCCGCCCTCCACGCCTCCTCGCTACTGACCATGGCCCTTAAAAGGGCCGGCAGCGAGAGGTCACCTCCAACTGTCGCGGACAAGGCGGCGCGAGGGATCGCCCAAGCTGGGCACTCCTCGCGCGTATGTTGCGCCGTGTCCGCGACACCAGCCACGCAGTGGTGGCACATCTCCGTGGGCTCTCTGCCCACCACCCGACACAGATATCGACCGAAGCAGCCGTGACCGGTGATCATCTGCGTCAAGCGGAAGGAGAGAGCCCCGTGCCCCCGTTCGAGCCATGTTTGAAGAATGGGCCGAACGGCGGCCACCACCTCGCGGCTCACCACGGGGTTCTCGAGGCGAGCCATCCATTTCCGGAGAAGAACGCCACGCGCATCCTCTCTCCAGCTGGCGATCTCCCGCGGGTGCGGACGGCCCCCGCCTCGGATCTCCTCCCTAGTTCGCCGGTACACCGCGGCGAGTACCTCGGCTTCGAGGTCCCACGGCGGCGTGCCGGCGAGCACACACGCGCCGACGCATGATACGGTGCGGTACGCCCGGACCACCCTGAGCGCCATAGCGCGCTGCGGACGTCGCAGCGCGCGCTCATGGCGTCTGCCCATATTGGCGCCCCGTAGAGCGCCATGGAGCGCACCACACCAGTATAAAGGCGTCGGCAAGACCGTCTCGGCCCACCCACGTTGGGCAGGATCCGCCCCAGGGCCCCAGCAGTGGCCAGCAACTTCGGGGCCAGCCGCCGAAAGTGTTCTTCGAACCTCCACCGACCGTCGAGGACGAGTCCCAGGTACTTCATCGTCGACCCAACGGCGATGGAGGTTCCTCCCACCATTATAGCAGCTCCAGGCGGTGGCCCATGTCGGGGCCTGTGGAAAACCAGGGCCTCCGACTTGTCAAGGGCCACTTCGAGCCCCAGTGCGCGAATCCGACCCACTACTTGAGCCACCCCCGCCGTGGCGAGGATGGACGCCTCTCGATAGGTGCTGCCGCGGGCCGTCACGAGGGTATCGTCGGCGTAACAGGTGACGTCAACCCCCCGCAACATGGCCCCGCGTAGCACCCAGTCGTATCCGATGTTCCACAGGAGCGGACCCAGAACCGATCCCTGTGGAACACCGCACGCCATCTCTCTCCTCCCAGAGCCGCTCCTTGTCGGGAAGATGACAGCTCTCCCGACGAAGTAGTCGGCCACCACCTTTTGGAGATACTGCGGCACCCCGTGGTACCGCAGTCCCCATAACACCGTTTCCCAGGGCAGCGTGTTAAACGCGTTGCGGATGTCGAGAGACACCGCGAACAACACGCAACCCTGGGAGGTCGCCTCTTCGGCGAGATCCCGCACCCGCGCTATCGCGTCCAGAGTGGACCGGCCGCGGCGGAAGCCGAACTGCACATCGGCAAGGCCCGGATCCATACACTCGACGAGGCGAGCAGCGAGCACACGCTCGAAGAGTTTGCTCACCTCGTCGAGCAGCACGATCGGGCGATACGCCGACGGCTGCCCGGCCGGGCGCCCGTCTTTGTGAATTAGGACGAGCTTGCCCGTCTTCCACCGCTGCGGGAATCGACCCTGTCGCAAGCACGCGGTGAAGAGGGACCTTACCCTCCCTCCTAACTCCCCCAGCGCGATCACCAGGGCAGTCCCCGGCACGCCGTCCGGGCCCGGGGCCGTCTTTTTCGACCTCAGTCTCAAAACGGCCGCCCCGAATTCGCCCTCCGACACTTCCGGTGCCGGCGTGTCGTCCCCAGTAGACAGCGCCGGGAGGGCACGATAGGCCACCGGTGGCACCCATTCTTCTCGTGAAGGAAAGAGGGTGCCGACCACGTCGTCCAGGAGGGTTTCCTCCAGGCTGCTGGTCAAGGGGGGCGCCCAGGGCCGCAACTTCTTACGTACGGCCCTGTATGGCCTGCCCCAGGGGTCCTCATCAAGGATTCGGAGCCACTCCTCCCACGCCGCATCCTTAGCGCGCGCGATCGCCACTTGTAGGTTCTCGCACGCAGAGCGGTAGGCGGCATAGGAGGCGCTCTCCTCTTCGGTGTCTTGGACCCGTCTCCTTCTGCATCGGGTGTATCGATGGCGAGCTCTTCCACAGGATACACGCATTTGGCGGAGTTCTTCGCTCCACCAATACACCCAACGCCGTGGAGGGAGCGGTTTGGCCCTAGGCATCGCCGCATCGCATATGCGGTTCAGTGACGCGCCGAGAAGCCCCGCCTCCACCTCCACATCCTCTCCGAGGACAGGTCCAGACACCCAGTCCTCAATGATGGCCACCTCTTTAGCCACCTCCCTGTCCAGCTTTCTGAGGACCCAACGGGGGCCGTCCGCCCCACGGGGCCGGGCACCTCTCTGCGAGCCAGTATGGGGCGCGGAGACATCGAATCGGATGTATCGATGGTCCGATAGTGTCTCCACGCCCACAACCACCCTCCAACGTTGGACACGGCGCGCCAGGGTAGCAGACGCAAAAGTCAGGTCTACGATCGAGCCACCCTGTTGCCGCACGCACGTGTCCTCCGACCCCGTGTTGAGGAGGGCCAAGCCCATTGAGACCGCCCACTCCTCCAGTGTCTCCCCCCGTGCGTCCGTCGCAGGTGAACCCCACGCAATGGATTTCGCGTTAAAGTCCCCTGCAACTAGCACGGGGTAGGGGGCAATCTGCCCAACCAGAGCGCCGACTTCAACAAGAAACTGTTCAAATTCGGCAAGGCTCCGGTTGGGCGAGAAGTACACCCCTATTACTGCAGTGTCGCCCACAACTGCCAGTACGCAACCCCTTCCCTTCATCACACGTTCGAAGGGCGGGGCGCTGGTAGCAGTCGGGGCGATAATGGCCACCAAACCCTCGTGGTCTCCAACCCAGTCATCCCGAGCGGGGACGAAGTAGGGCTCGGCGACCACGGCCACCTTTATTCTCCACTCTACCAGTGTCTGGACTAGAAGATCCTGAGCCCTGGCAGAGTGGTTAATGTTGGTCTGCAGCAAGGAGAGAGACTGGGGCATTTAGAGGGCAGTCTCCATCGGCTCCTGTTGGGTCGGCTGCGGGGCTTTGCCCTTGGCCTCCCTTGCCTTTTTAGTTTTGGGCTTTTTGTGCCCGGACTTCCGGCGGCTGCCGCAGTTTCCCCCGCCAATAGGGTGCGCTGCCGGTTTGCCAGCCGCTGCACAGATTGCGCACTTCGGCTCCTCCCGGCAATCACTGGCCCGGTGGCCCAGGACTCCACAGCGGTAGCAAATACCACTGCGGTCCACCTCAGACGCGCATTTGCAGCCGACGTGGCCGACCTCGAGGCACCTGAAACACCGCATGGGCCTGGGGTCGAGCAGCGTGACGCGTGCTGACACCCATCCCACCCTGAGTCGGCCAGCGTCGACCACGGATTTGGCGGCCGCCACCGGGCAACTGAGAAAAACTGAGCCACCATTGATTTTGCCGGCCCTTACGTTGTCCGTGGCGCACCCTCCTAATGTAGCGACAGCCGCTATGACCTCCGCCGCGGTGTTAGAGTCATCGAGGCCCGAGACTCGCACCTCAACTCTCTTCATCGGGCGCGTAATCCGGGCCACTTCCGGGCCTATCACCTGCCTCAGTTGGGCGGCGAAGGCGTCCGCCTTTTCGGCGCCCGCATCCCCGATGATCTCCATCATGCGGGCGCCAGTTGCGGTCGTCCTTGCCCTCATCTCTTCTATACCGAGACTCGGATAATCAATTTGCTTCCGAGCCTCGGTAATTATGGAGCCATATGTTGTCCCCTTTTCAACAGCGGCTGGCTGCAGGGTAATAACCACTGCAGCCGTTCGCGGAGGACGGAGCCTCGCCGCTGGTGCCTTCTTTTTCTTTTGCTTCGGAGTTTTATTCTTTGCCGGCTCCGTCGTATAATTGGCCGGACCTTTAGTTTGGCGCTTCACCGAATCTTTGGCCGGGATCTTAGCCGCGCCTCCCGCCGGGGTCTTCTTTACTCCCCGGGCGGTCATCTCACTCCACCCAACCCTGGGTGGAGGAGGCACCGTGGCGGCCGGAGCCGAGGAGCGGAGCTTTTGTAGCTCCTCCCGTTCTAAGGTAGCCATCGACTTCTTCCCCCGTCCTTTACCCTTTGGGGGCTTGTCGGTGGGGGGGATCGTCGACGGCTCCTCTGTCCTGTTTGGAGCGGCTGCAATGTCGGAGTCCGAAGGCTGCGGCGCTTGCGTGGCAGCCGCAGCTGCATTTTTCCTATCTGCCGCGAGCGGCGGCCTCAGCCTTGGTTCCGGGAGGAGGCGGTCCTGGATCCCGTCAAACCTTGCGTTCAGCATCGCACTGAACTGAGCGATGCTGGCACGCGAGGCCTCCGCCAACATCTCCTTAAGGGTGGAGACGGCCGTCGCTGCTGCCGACTGGTTACGCAGTTCAGCCACTTCTTGGCGAAGCTCCGCTAGCTGGGCGGAGAGCAGCTGGTTCGCCGTCTCCAGCTTCACCACTTCCTCCGACACGGTGCGGGCCCTCATGGCTGCCGCGGCCTCCTTAATTGTCTCCGATGCATCTTTGAGCATCTTCTGGTATGACCCCTTCAGATGATTGGACTTCACAGCCAGTACCGCTACCGTGTCGGAAGCGTCTATAACAAGTTTATTGAGCGCAGACATAGTCTGCGCTCTGTTTTCACCCGGGGTTGGCGGGTTGAGGCCGCGACGGCAAGCGTGCTTGGTTTCGCGGAACGTTTTCGCCATTCGGTCTATTTCCTCCTCAGCCGTAAGGCGCAGCTCTTCTGCCCTAGCGGGGCCCTGGGCCTTTGCCTGGCCCACGAACTCCCCTGTGATGGGCGGGCGGCCTCTCCCTCTCTTCAATTTATGAGCCGCCCCTTTCGACGGCTCCATCCTCTCCTTCTCTTCTTCGGCGGGCCTTTTAAGGAACCGCCGACCGCTTTCGTTGTCGGAGGACTCGGCCGACGCAACCGTGACTAAACTGCCAACGGTGCTATCCGAGTCAGACTCCGACAAGCGGGACAAGCGCGGCAACAGGACACGAAGTTCCCGCAGAGGCGCTCCCGCCACTTCCACTCCCACTCCTACTCCTACATCTTCTTCACCTTCCTCCATCCCCTCAACACCTTTGCTCCTTAACTCTTCGTTTATATTAATTAAGTTTTCCATTTGAAATCCCACGAATATGGGGGAAAATAAGTCCACCCGGGCAGAGACCCCTGTACCCGGGTAAGTCTAGGGGTAACCCACACTGGTGGCGACAGGTGCCAGTGTGGGGACACGCACTAATGGCCGGAAATCCGTCCGACCATCCATCCCCTCGCGGTGCGGCGCCGCTTGGGATTCGGGTGTTTTTTAAAGAGGATCACTACCTCGTAGGCCCAACCAATGAAGGTAAGGCCCCCCGTTCGCGTAGGCCGCCTGCCATCGTTGCGGTTACGGGTTGACCGGCGGGGCCTTGAAAAAGGCCGTTTACGGAGGCAGTGTAAGTGCACTCCGTGACCGCCGCTCCCTCCACGTCGGAAATTGGAAAAGGGAAGTGAGAGGGAGGAAAGGTAGGGGAGAATAGGAAGGGGGAGAGAGGGGAAGGAAATGAAAGGGAAAGGAAGTGTTGCTCTTCGTCAGATCCCTCACCCCGTGCCTCCCGGTATGGGTAACCCTGCCGGTATAGCCACGAGGATCCTTGGGACACGCAAGCCCCCCCCACCACGACAAGGTGGCAACACGTCGGGGGGGAACCTAACCTAACCTAACCTAACCTAACCTAACCTAACCTAACCTAACCTAACCTAACCTAACCTAACCAAAGTCTTCGTCGAGCCACGGTGGCGAGCGCACGCGCCCACCTCGCGATCCGCGTCGGCTGCCACACTGCAGCATCGGATGCGCCTGCACGTGCAGGCAGCATCCGCATCCGCGCCTACCAACCGCGCCTACAAGCCGCGTCTGCGTCTGCGGCTGCGTCTGCGGTCTGCGCCTGCACCTGCAGGCTGTGACCGCGTCGGCTCACCGTGACCGCGGCTGCGTCTGCGGTCTGCGCCTGCACCCGCAGGCTTGGACCGCGTCGGCGCACCGCGGCTGCGACTGCGGATGCGCCTGCATCTGCGGACTGCGTCGGCGTCAGCAGGGGCATCCGGCGTGACCGGCGGACTCCGTGGACGGCCACGGAGTGATTCGCGCGCGATCCCCCCTCGAGCGGGTGACGTCGAGAGCGGAGGGGAAACCGCTTAGGACGTCGGAGGGGCTAGCCGAGTGTGCGGGGAACGGCGTCCGGTACGGGGGGACTCGACTGTTCGACCAGTCCCGCGGATCCAGTTGCTGCGACCACACGTGCCCGCCGGGGGCTTGCGGCTGCGACGGCCGCGGCTGCGGCGGCGGCCGCATGCGCAGCGCGGCGCTTCTTCGTCTGCTAGTGCAGTTCAGTGCGGCAAAAAATGCGAATGCATCTGTGTTTTGTGCGAATGAGAATGCATCAGCTCAGTGTTTTGTACCAATATTAAATGCAGTAATACGATAATCCTAGTGTATCGCGAGTGCGCAGCCAATACTAATGAGTGGCGAAGACTCAATATAAAGTGCATATTTATATCATATTATATATACTATGTCTATACATATGCATCCAAAGTATTAAAAGCATTCCAAGTGTAAATAATAAGTGACACAGACTCAGTACTGCGGTGTTCACTCAGTTATAACCCCCCTCCGCATCCCTAGTGTAATGTGACTTCGCGGGCAATCTCAACAAGCGGGGCATGTAAATATAAATAAATGTACATAAACTAAACATAGACCACATAAAAGTTCACCTAGAAGAGTACTCTCCCTTTAAACAATGCCTTAAATGCTTAAAGTTTGGCCACACCCTCAGTAAATGCACGTCAGAAACTAAACACTGTCAATTCTGCGCAGAGCCTGACCATTCCCATAAGGAATGCCCCAACAAAGGCAAACCACAGAGCAACGTTTGCCACAACTGTAAATTACATAACATTAAATACAAAACTTCTATTAACACCGCACACCATGCTACATCCAACCTTTGCCCAGGCATCAAAGCTATGAAGACTAAATTATCAAAGCGAACTGACTACGAATGACAATAATGCTACTTAGTTCTAACATACTTTGGATGCCACTATGAAATACTTATTCATTTATTTACTATTTGTACATACATATGTCTATATATTACAATCTATGCTATTTATATTACACACACATTATACCTTCATTATAAAATTTCCGTTAAATATTACAAATAATGCATAATTACACACTATATATATATCCTTTCTGATTAAATATAGTACGTCTATAAAACAAGCGTATAAATAACTATTCTAAAGCCTTCTATCTAACTATTTGTTTATGTCTGTAACAGCCTGCAGCCAGCCTGCGACACAATTATCTAGGTAGAATCTGTTTTTGCCCGCCTGCGCAAATTCAGTAAATTGTTTACAAATTGACTGTAACTTAACTTGTCTGCACCTCTCATCGTACTATTTAGACATTTTATAATTATTCATTTTATAATTATTTATGTAAATACTTACTTACTATATTTTGCCCTATAATTATACCGTCGGCGACGTGTCTGCGCCATGACCGCATACGCTTGCAACTAACATTATTAAAACATTCTCTATTATGTATCTATACCAATAATTATGATGACTTAATTGTAAAAAATCACTAATGTAAATATTTATAACTTAGGATTAGGATTGTCAGCTGATAACTCACGTAGTGCTCCCACTTAGTTCTAAAATATTTTGGATGCCAATATGAAATATTTATTTATTTATTTACTATTTGTACATACATATGTCTATATATTATAATGTATGCTATTTATATTACATACACATTATACCTTCATTATAAAAATTTTCTTTAATCATTACAAACTATACACACGCGCCATATATATCTCGATCTGATTAGATGTGTTGCGTCCATAAAAACAAGCGCATAAATAACTATTTTAAGGCCCTCTATCTATCTATCTCTTTATGTCTGTAACAGCCTGCAGCCAGCCTGGTGACATAGGAATTTACAATCTGTTTTTACCTGCCTACACAATTCCAGTAAATTATCTACAAACTGACCGCAGCTTAACTTGTCTGCACCCCTCATCGTACTGTTTTGATATTTTGTAATTATCAATCATAAATTATTTATGTAAATTCTCTCGTTTTGCCTTGTTATTATATCGTCGGCGACGTGTCTGCGCCATGACCGAATACGCCTGCAACTAAACAACATTATTATAACATTCTGTATTACGTATCTATAACAATGAATATGATCACTTAATTATAGAAAATCATAATGTATATGTATGTAGGTAACATAGGATTAGGGATGTCATCTGACACTAGAGATAGGCTCACCATTGAGCAACATTTTGTACATGTATCTTGTGTATGGGGGCCGCGCGTCCCTTGCCCCCCCCCTCTCCCTCTCCCTGTTTCTGTGGGAACGAACCGCCATCCGAGCAGATGCGGATGCGGCCCGAGGAGGGAGCGGGGGGGGACGGCGGGCGCGCGGGAGGCGGTGGTGCCGGGCGCGGGGTGGGCGGAATCGTGGATGGGTCCTTGAGCAGTGGCTCACAAGGGATGGCCCGTCTGCGGGGTCGCTTGCGCCGCGCGCGGCATCTGCGCCTTGTCTTACACTTAATGCAAAACGAAAAGACATCGTCTGCGCCAGACGTGCATCCTGGCTGCACCCTTTATAAAAAATTGTACTTCTTCTTATTTATAACTATAATGATGATCACCTAACTATAATATATCACTAATGTATTATATGTATCTAAATTAGGATTAGGAATGTCAGCTGACACTAGAGATAGGCTCACCATTGAGCAACATTTTGTACATGCATCTTGTGTATGGGGGCCGCGCGTCCCTTGCCCCCCCCTCTCCCTCTCCCTGTTTCTGTGGGAACGAACCGCCATCCGAGCAGATGCGGATGCGGCCCGAGGGGGGAGCGGGGGGAGCGGCGGGCGCGCGGGAGGCGGTGGTGCCGGGCGCGGGGTGGGCGGAATCGTGGATGGGTCCTTGAGCAGTGGCTCACAAGGGATGGCCCGTCTGCGGGGTCGCTTGCGTCGCGCGCGGCATCTGCGCCTTGTCTTACACTTAATGCAAAACGAAAAGACATCGTCTGCGCCAGACGTGCATCCTGGCTGCACCCTTTATAAAAAATTTCAAATTATCATGGCAACTCGTCTGTCAGGTGCAAACGAAATTGTCCTTATCGGAGACATCAATCAACTACCGTATATTGACAGGGACAACCTGTTCAATATCCAATACAATAGACCAAACCTGGTAGCCAACATCAGCCAGGAGTTGTTGTGCACGCACCGTAACCCTATGGATGTAGCATACGCCCTAAATGAGATATACTCCGGTATATACTCATCAAAACACATCGTACATTCCCTAAAGCTGAAGAGGTACACAGACGCGCAGATACCTAGCGATCTCCCAAACACCCTTTTCTTAGTTCATACACAGGAAGAAAAGGCATCCCTCATCAACCAGGGATACGGGAACGGCACAGGTTCGCGCGTCCTCACCATACATGAAGCTCAGGGAGCAACGTACGAGTCGGTGATCATCCTCCAGACAAGACCTAAGAAGTTGCAAATCCACGAGAGCGTCCCACATGCGGTGGTAGCAGTGTCGCGACACACCGTCAGCTGTGTATACTACACAGATGACGGTGATGACGCGATAGGCAGATTCGCGAAGCGGGCGATGGAGGCAACTTCAAATGACATATGGTCACTCAACCTTAAAATGGCCATTAAAAACAGAGACCTAACTGTAGTGGAGGCACAAATTAAAGCGGGGTCGCCATCTGTGGCCCAGTAACAAGCACGGTTGTAAACAAAATTATAAAATCAAAGTATGTACCTATAGCCAATAAGTCAAAAAATTGTAATAGTAGAAAAATTCGTGTTTAAATTAAATAGCTGTAAAAGTTGTATCCATAAAATTTTTTGTAACTGGTATTTTCTGGAAAAGTCATTGTATTTAAATTGCAAAATGTAAAATAATAAAATGTCATCAAGAATAGAAGTAATAAATAAATGTAATGTAACAATATAGTATATGTAAAGATGTATAGCATAGTATTTTGTAAAATCTTAATATTTAAATTGTATGTATTATAATATTAAATATGCGCGGAAAAGATGTTAATAGATAGAAATGAAAGTAAACATAACAATAAAAATTAAAATAAAAAGAGTACGGACCAAGAGTCTGTAGTTTAGTTCGCGGGCCGGGCCGATAGCGCCCGGACAGGAAAAAAAAAAAAAAAAAAAAAAAAAAAAAAAAAAAAAAAACCTAACCTAACCTAACCTAACCTTTTTTTTTTTTTTTTTTTTTTTTTTTTTTTTTTTTTTACCCAGGGAAATCCTACATGGATACCCGGCAGCCTCGGGGGAGGCGACCAGGTTATGTCAGACTCCTACTGACTAAAACCCTGGGGTGTTCCTCCTCTCACCAATAGCGGGGCTACGGGAACCGCAAAGGTCTGCAACCGCGTGCCCCGCCGTGGTGTCGCTCCCCTTAAAGTGGGGAGCCCTCCTCGTCGGGGCGGGGCTTGTTCGGACAAAATAACTGAACAAGCCCCGCCCCCCTCCGCTGAGATGCCCACAGAACACGTAGGGCATCTCCAGCACGGGACCTCTAGTGTGGACAGCAGATCCCCCGATCTACCGCCCACAGGTCCCCTAGGGCGGCGGCATCCGGGCCGCGAAGGCCCGTCGCCGCCTGCCCCAGCGCCGGCGACGGATCGGGAGTGAGTCGACAGCGTCTTCTCGCTCCCGCTCCGCCGCCTCCTTCTGCAACATCACCTCGTTGCAGAAGGAGGCGACCGCCTCCCACGACTCGTCACTCTCGACCATGGCCGAAACCACGGCCGGCAGCGACAAGTCCCCACCAATGGCCGCGGACAAGGCGGCGCGAGGGACCGCCCAAGCTGAGCACTCCTCGCGCGTATGTTGCGCCGTGTCCACGACTCTGGCCACGCAATGGTGGCACCCCCCCGTGGGCTCTCTACCCGCCACCCGGCACAAGTAGTCACCGAAGCAACCATGCCCGGTGAGTACCTGTGTCAGGTGGAAGGAGAGAGCCCCATGCCGCCGTTCCAGCCACTCCCTAAGGATGGGCCGGACGGCGGCCACCAACGCCTGACTCGCCCCGGGATTTTCCAGGCGAGCCGACCACCTTTGGAGAAGGACCTCATGAGCGTCCTCCCTCCAACGCCGGATTTCCAGCGGGTGGGGGCGGCCACCATCGACCACCTCCGCCTTCTTTCGCCGATATACCGCCGCGAGCACCTCGGCTTCGAGGTCCCACGGCGGCGTACCGGCGAGCACACACGCGCCGACGCACGACACGGTGCGGTACGCCCGGGCCACCCTGAGCGCCATGG
This sequence comes from Polyploca ridens, assembly GCA_951394255.1. Classification (NCBI taxonomy): domain Eukaryota; kingdom Metazoa; phylum Arthropoda; class Insecta; order Lepidoptera; family Drepanidae; genus Polyploca; species Polyploca ridens. The sequence continues at coordinate 150,237 of OX596245.1, forward strand.
CGCGCTGCGGACGTCGCAGCGCAGCCAGGTTACGGGCGCTCATGGCGTCTGCCCATATTGGCGCCCCGTAGAGCGCCATGGAGCGTACCACACCGTTGTACAAGCGTCGGCAAGTGCCTCCGGGGCCTCCCAAGTTGGGGAGGATACGCCCCAGAGCTCCAGCCGCTGCCACCAGTTTTGGGGCCAGCAGCCGGAAGTGCTCTTCGAACCTCCATCGGCCATCTAAGACGAGTCCGAGATACTTCATCGTCGTCCCGACGGCGATGGAGGTTCCTCCCACCATTATTGTAGCTCCAGGGGGCGGCCTGTTCCGCGGCCCATGGAACACGAGGGCCTCCGACTTGTTCAGAGCGACCTCGAGTCCCAGGGCGCGGATCCTGGCCACCACCTGGGCCACGCCCGCCGTGGCGAGGATGGATGCCTCTCGCAAGGTGCTGCCGCGGGCCGTCACGAGGGTGTCGTCGGCGTAACAAGTTACATCGACCCCCCGCAACATAGCCCCCCGCAGCACCCAGTCATAGCCGATGTTCCACAGGAGCGGTCCCAAGACCGATCCCTGTGGAACACCGCAAGACATCTCCCTCCTCCCGGAGCCGTACTTCGTCGGGAACACTACTTCCCTCCCGGCGAAGTAGTCGGCCACGACCCTCTGAAGGTACTGCGGTACCCGATGATACCGCAGCGCCGCTCTCACGGTCTCCCAGGGCAGCGTGTTAAATGCATTGCGGATGTCTAGAGACACCGCAAATAACACGCCACCCCGGGAGACGGCCTCCTCGGCGAGGTCCCTGACCCGCGCGACGGCATCCAGGGTCGATCGACCCCGGCGGAAACCGAACTGCGCGTCATCGACGTCCGGATCCATACTCTCGACGAGGCGAGCAGCGAGCACACGCTCGAATAACTTGCTCACCTCGTCGAGCAGCACGATCGGACGATACGACGACGGCTGTCCGGCCGGGCGGCCGCCCTTCTGTAGAAGGACGAGCTTGCCCGTTTTCCACCGCTGGGGAAATCGGCCCTGCGCCAGGCACGCTGAGAACAGGGACCTCACCCTCTCACCAATCTCCTCCAGTGCGATCGTTAGGGCGGTTCCCGGCACACCATCCGGGCCCGGGGCGGTCTTCTTCGACTTTAGTCTTAGGACGGCCGCCCCGAGCTCGCCCTCTGATACCGGTGGCGGGGGACACTCTTCCCCAGCGTCTCGCACCAGATGGGGAGCCACCATCGATGGGGGCACCCACTCCTCCCGACGCGGAAAGAGGGCGTCGACCACCTCTTCGAGAAACTCCGGCTGGAGACTGCTCGTCAGGGGGGGAGCCCAAGGCCGCATCTTATTTCGTACGACCCTGTATGGTCTTCCCCATGGATCCCTATTGAGGATCCCCAGCCATTCCTCCCACGCTGCCTCCTTGGCCTGCGCAATAGCGACCTGGAAGGTCGTGCGCAAGGCACTGTAGGCAGCGAAGGACGTTTCCTCTTCGGTGTGGTCCCTGACCCGCCTCCTTCTGCACCGGGTGTAACGGCGGCGCGCCGCCACACACGCTTCGCGCACTTGGCGGAGATCGTCACGCCACCAGTACACCCAGCGCCGCGGCGGAACGGGACGGGCCCTCGGCATCGCCGCATCGCAAATGCGAGCCAGCGAACTGCCGAGGAGCTCCGCCTCCTCGTCCACGTCAGGAATGATGTCGGGACCCGACACCCAGGCCTCCACAATGGCCTGTTCTCCAGCCCGCTCCCTGTCCAGTCGGCCCAGCACCCATCTGGGGCCATCCCCAAAACGAGGGGATCGGGCGTGCATCGGCGAGGCGGTGGTGAGTGCGGAGATATCGAATCGGATGTAACGGTGATCCGACAACGTCTCCGCATCCACCACCCTCCAGCCCTGAATACGGCGCGCAAGGGGGGCCGACGCAAACGTTATGTCCACGATCGACCCACCCTGTCGCCGCACGCACGTGTGCTCCGACCCCACATTGAGTATGGCCAGGCCCGTGGCTGCAGCCCACTCTTCGAGCACCTCCCCCCGTGCGTCCGTCACCGGGGATCCCCACGCCGTGGATTTGGCGTTGAAATCCCCAGCAACTAGCACGGGGTGGGGGCTTACTTGCCCGACCAGAGCCCCAACCTCAACGAGCATCTGCTCGAATTCGGCGAGGCTCCGGCTGGGAGGAAAGTAAACCCCCACTACTGCAACGTCGCCCACGATAGCCATCACGTGGCCCCGACTTTTCACAACACCTGCGAAGGGTGGGGCACCGGCGACCATCTGGGCGACGATGGCCACCGAGTCCTCACGGTCCCCAACCCAGTCATCCCGGGTGGGAACAAAGTAAGGCTCGGCGACCACGGCTATTTTGATCTCCCACTCCGCCATGGTCTGGACCAGCAGGTCCTGTGCCCTGGCGGAGTGGTTGATGTTCGCCTGCAGTATGGACCACGGTGTCATTTATTGGCCGTGTCCATGGGCTCCTCCTCGGCACCACTTGGGCGCTTGGTCGGCTTAGGGGCTTTGGGACCCTTAGCCTTCCTTTTGCTATTGGTGCCGCTTGGGCACCCAGGCGACCCACCGAGGGCGTGCTCCGCCGGCCTGCCTACAGCTGCACAGATGGGGCAGTTCGGCGCCGACTGGCACTCGCGTGCCCGGTGATCCGGCTTCCCGCAGCGGAAACATAAGCTGCTGCGGTCCACTTCGGCCGCACATTTGCTGGCGACGTGGCCAACCTCCAGGCACCTGAAGCACCTGAGGGGTCGGAAGTCCAGCAGTGCTACACGCGCCGACACCCAACCCACTCTAAGGCGACCAGCGTCGACCAGTTTTTTGGCGGCCTCCACCGGGCAGCTCAGCCACAAGGAGCCACGGGCGCTGATAACGCCGGCCTTGACTTGGTCGGCGGGGCACCCTCCTATATTAGCGACGGCACTTATGACCTCCGCCTCAGTTACCGAGTCATCCAGCTCGGCAACCCTGATCTCCGCCCGCTTTACCGGGCGCGACACCCGCACCAGGTCCGCGCTCAAGACGCCTCTGAGTGCGGTAGCTAGCGAGTCGGCCTTTTTGGCGCCCGTCTCACCAACTACTTCCAACATACGGGCGCCTGTCACCGTCGTCCTGCAGCGCATCTCACTAATACCGAGGCTCTCGTAATCCAGCCTACTACGAGCCTCGGTTAGTATGGACCTGTAGGTCGCGCCTTTTTCAGCCGCGCCCGGCAGCAGGGTAAGCGTCACCGCTGCTGTGCGTGGGGGGCGGAGTGTCGCCGTCGCCTTCTTCTTTTTCTTCTTTTTTTTCTCCTTAGCGCCAGGGGCAGCACTCCCAACCTTCTGTTGCTTGCCGCGCTTACCAGCTTGTCTCCATTCATTTTCCGACGGTATGTGAGGAGGCGCACTAAGGCCAGGCTCCCTAACTACTAATGCTGCAGTCGCTGCCTCCACCGCCGCCGCCGACTTCATTCCTTTGCCTTTGCCCTTCCCCTTACCCGCACTTGGGGGCTGGGTGGAAGGGGTGGGCTGCGGCCGCGCAGCCGGCTTCTTCATTGGCGGCCATGATGGATCTGTCTCAGCAGGCACCCCCGAGGGTGATGGTTGCGCAGCCTCCCTCCTTTTATCGGCCGCAAGTGGCGGCCTCAATCTCGGCTCCGGTAGGAGGCGACTCTCTATGTTTGCGAATCTCGCATTCAGCATCGCCCCAAATTGGGTGATGTTAGAGCGCGAGACTTCTGACAGCATATCTTTCATGGTGGCCTCAGGTGCCCCTGTTGGCCTTTGTCGGACCTCGGCCACTTCTGCGCGTAGCTCCGCCAGCTGGCTGGCGAGTTTTGCGTTGGCAGACTCCAGCCTTGCCACTTCCTCTGTAATTTTGCGGGTACACAGACCCGCAGTCGCCTGATTTATTGTGGCCGCCGCGATTTTGAGGGACTTTATATAGGTACCCTTCAAGTTACCCGACGCGACGGCCACGTACTTAATGATGTCCGTCGCCTCCTTCACCATTTTATTTAGTCCAGACATAGTCTGCTCTGTGTCTTCTCCGGTTATGGGCGGCTTTAGGCCATGGAGGCAGGCGGCTCTGGTCTCTTGGAGACTCCTCGCCATGGCGGCCACCCTCTCCTCTGCCTCAAGGCGCAGCTCCTCATGCTTGGCGGCGTTTAACATGGCCTTAGCTTCCGCCAGACCTACGTATCTGCCCGTTGTCGGCGGACGGCCTCTCCCTCTCTTCGATTTATGCGCCGCACCTTTGGCTGGCGACATTCTTTCGTAATAATCATCCTCTTTCTCGTCTGAAGCAGGCCTCTTTAAATATGGGGAGCGCCGCCTCTCCGTCCCTACGGACTCCATGCTCATGCTGCTGTCTGTATCTGTATCAGACAGCCTCGTTAGTTTTACGCGCAGCTCCCGCGCGCACGTCTCTACCACCTTATCGACCTCCTCCTCCAGCATCTTCTCGTTAACTTCGTTGTTTTTGTTAATATAAAATGATTCCATAATAAATCCCACGATTATGGGGGAAATAAAGTCCACCCGGGCAGAGACCCCTGTACCCGGGCAAGTCTATGGGGTAACCCACACTGGTGGCGACAGGTGCCAGTGTGGGGACACGCACTAATGGCCGGAAATCCGTCCGACCATCCATCCCCTCGCGGTGCGGCGCCGCTTGGGATTCGGGTGTTTTTTTATAGAGGATCACTACCTCATAGGCCCAACCAATAAAGGTAAGGCCCCCCGTTCGCGTAGGCCTCCTGCCATCGTTGCGGTTACGGGTTGACCGGCGGGGCCTTAAAAAAGGCCGTTTACGGAGGCAGTGTGAGTGCACACCGTGACCGCCGCTCCCTCCACGTCGGAAATTGGATAAGGGAAGTGAAAGGAAGGAAAGGTAGGGGAGAATAGGAAGGGGAGAGAGGGGAAGGAAATGAAAGGGAAAGGAAGTGTTGCTCTTCGTCAGATCCCTCACCCCGTGCCTCCCGGTATGGGTAACCCTGCCGGTATAGCCACGAGGATCCTTGGGACACGCAAGCCCCCCCACCACGACAAGGTGGCAACACGTCGGGGGGGAACCTAACCTAACCTAACCTAACCTAACCTAACCTAACCTAACCTTTTTTTTTTTTTTTTTTTTTAAGGCTGGGAAATGCCTGAACGCATACCACACTGCAAAAAGTGTCTACAGTGTGGTTATGTGGGGCTTGCACCCACTAAAACCCAGCCGTGGCCACCCTCATAACTCCTTGTAGGGGACTCCGGGACCGCGGGTATGCTGCGCCGGTGCCCCCCATCGAGTCATGTCCCAGGTGTGGGACTCTTTCCCGGGAAGGGCTTGAAGTTGCCCTCCCATTTGCCGACTCCTGCCGGTCGGCACAGCGGTCTGCGGCCACCACAGACAGCTGTCTTCCCGGGGCTGCTTAGCGGTGGTTGCCAGAGGACACTTCTCTGACTACCCCCACAGCCCCGAGGACGAGTCGGGCTAGCGGTTGTCGCCGCCGCCCCGACGCCGCCTCCGTCTTCGAGCGGGATCAGCCCTCTCCCGATCCCGCTCGGCAGCCTCCTTCTGGAGCATAACTGTTTCGCAGAAGGAGACCGCGGCGTCCCAGAGGGAGTCTTCCGCCAGCATGGCTCGTATTATGGCCGGCGGCGACAGATCCCTCCCGATCACGGCGACCAATTCTCGCCGCTCGGACTCCCAGGCCGGGCACTCACTCAGCGTGTGCTGGGCAGAGTCCAGGCCGCCCCCACAGTGATGGCACTGTGGCGTTTCTTCCCGGCCGATTCGGCTCAGATACTCGCCGAAGCACCCATGCCCGGTGAGTATCTGAGTCAATCTGTAGGTGACGCAGCCGTTCCTCCTCTCAACCCAGGCCTCAAAGTTAGGCAGGATCGCACTCACGGCCCGCTGGCGCACGTTCCGCGGCAACTCCAGCCGCTCGCGCCACTCTACGAGGGCGCGCCGGTGCGCGTCCCGCCGATACTCCGCAAGCGTCCGACTCGGCGCCTCACCGCCCTCCCTGCGACCATGGGTCTCTTCGTAGACACTAGCATCCACGATCGCCAGGAGATCAAAGGGCGTGAAGCGCGCTAAGATGGTTGCCGCCTCGAACGATACCGTCCGGTACCCACGTGCGATCCGTATGGCCACCACCCGCTGCAGGCCGTTTAAGATAGCTCTGCAGCGGGAGGAGGCGCCCGCCAGGCAATGTGACCAGACGGGCGCCCCGTAGAGGGCCATAGACCGCACGACACTCCCGTATAGGCGGCGAACCTCTTCTCGAGGACCCCCGAGGTTTGGAAGCAGCCTTTGCAGCGCTCCCGCTACCCGTCGCACTCGGGGGGCCAGACGCCTGAAGTGCTCCTCGAAGGCCCAAGTCGAGTCCAAGGTGAGACCCAAGTACCTCATGTACTGTCCCACCTGAACCTCGGCGTCACCCACACGCAACGACATGCTGGGTGGTCTCGATCCCCGGCGCAAGCCATGAAACCATAGCGCCTCGGTTTTGTTCGGCGCCACCCGAAGGCCCAGCCTACCTATGGCCGCAACTACACACGCGACACCAAGTTCGGCGAGCCGACAACACCTCTCGAAGGTGATCTCCCGGGCCAGTACCAAAGTATCGTCTGCGTAACATACAACACTCACCCCGGGAGGGAGACCAGTCCGCAGGACCGCATCGTAAGCGAGGTTCCACAGCAGGGGTCCCAATACTGACCCCTGGGGAACCCCGCACGAGAGCTCCCTCTGGAAGTTGATTCCGTTCCGACCCGTGAACCTGATGGTCCTGCCGCACAAATATGCCCCGACAATACGGCTCAGGTAGGGAGGCACGTTATGATAGGCCAGTGCCTCCCTAATCGCCCGCCATGGGACGGAGTTGAAGGCGTTGACGATGTCTAAGCTCACCGCCAACGCCACCCCCCCCGCCCGAACGGCAGGCTCCGACAGGGCGCGGACGCGATTAATGGCGTCCAGCGTAGAACGTCCCCGCCGGAAGCCAAACTGGCAATCCGACAAGTCGGGGCCCACACTTGACAGGTGCTCGCTGAGACGGGCGGCGATAACGCGCTCAAAGAGCTTTCCCGCCTCGTCCAGCAAGCATATGGGTCGGAACGCCGAGGGAGAGTCGGCGGGCCTGCCCTCCTTCTGCAGAAGTACTAGCCTGGCCTCCTTCCAGCCGCTGGGGAACACGCCGCTACGGAGGCAGCCGGTGAACAGCTGCCTCAGCCTGTCCCCCAAAATCGCCATAGCGCACACCCAAGCCCGTCCCGGAATCCCATCCGGTCCCGGAGCGGTGTTGCGGGCCGCAAGTCGCCGCACTGCTCGGTCCAGCTCATCCTCCGTTACCTCTAACTGGTCGTCCCAGATTTGGTCTGACGGTGACGGTAGGTTAGAGGGACTATCCTGGACCCTAGGAAAGAGGGTATCGACTACCCTTCCTACAAAATCCGGGTCCAGGGTCTGCGTCAAAGGAGGGACCCACGGTTTGAGCTTGCCCAGTACTAGTTTGTACGGGCGCCCCCATGGGTCCCTGTCAAGACCCTCGATGAGCTCGTTCCAGGACCGAGCCTTGGCGTCCGCGATGGCTATGCTAAGAGCCTTTGTAGCGGCCTGGTACCCGCGGTGCGCATCGGCGATCTCCACGTCGTCAACTCGCCTTCTCCTTCGGGCTCGCTGGTGCCGGCGACGGGCCGCGTTATACTCCGACCGCAGACGTGTGACGTCAGCCGACCACCAGTATACCGAGTCCCTTCTGCCCGGATGGACCCGGGGCATCGAGACATCGCAAACGTTAGTCATGACATCCCGGAACCAATCCGCCTGCGACTCGGGATTGGGTGGAAAGACGCCAGGAACTTCTTCAGCATCCCAGTCGTGGACGATGGCGGCCGCCGTCAGCATATCGCGGTCGAGCCGGCGAACAGACCAGCGCCGTGGTGGGTCAGCGTTTCTGCGTTCGGGGCCATCGGGGGGGCGGCCAAAAGCCACACTGAACTCAATGAGTCGGTGATCCGACAGAGTGGCCACCTCCTCCGCAACACGCCACCCCGAGACCAGGTGCATGGCAGAAGGAGTTGCCCACGACAGGTCTACAATCGACTCCCCCTGCCACCGCACACAGGTGCTGACCGAACCCCGATTTAGAAGTCGAAGGTCCAGACCAGCTGACCATTCCAGAAGTGTCTCTCCCCGAACGTCATCCCGCGCGTCACCCCACACGCCGGAGTGGGCGTTAAAATCACCCAACACGATTACCGGGCGGGACTGGTATCCGCTAATGCAAAAGGCCAGCCCGTCCAGGTACGCCTCAAAAGCGGCGAGGCCGCTATTCGGGGATATGTAACAGCCCACCACGACTGCAGGTCCCCACTCCACAACAACAAACCCCGGCCCTCTGTGCAGGAGTTTGCAATGGGGGTCACGTTCCCCCCCAGCCCAGTATACAGCAACGGAGTTCCCATCCGCCCCGAACCATCTAGGATGAACCGGAACGGAGTGAGGCTCCGCCACAACCGCCAATGTAACCGAACGCTCCGCGACCGTCTGCATAAGGAGATCTTGCGCGGCGCGGCAGCAGTTCAGATTACCCTGCAATATTACTTGGAGGGGAAAGAATTTTAGGCCTCCATTACCTCCCTAACCGGGTCGGGACCCGCTTGTTCGTTCCTCGGCTGCGACGCTGAAACTCGCTTCTTTGGTGGCGTGCACCTTGCGCTGCCCAACCGGTGGTTAGCGGGTCGTCCGAAGTCCGCGCACACTGGACAGTGCGGAGCTCCCGTCTTGCAGTCTCGGGCCTTGTGGCCTTGCTGGCCACAGCCGTAGCATGCTCCGCTGCGATCAGCTCCGGTGCACTGAGCCACGACATGTCCCCTCTCCAAGCAGCGGAAGCACTGAAGTGCTCTTGTGGGGAGAGCCTCAACCCGGACGGACATGAAGCCAACACGTACCCTCTCGGCCGCTGCTAGCTTGCGGGCAACCACGAGCGGACAACGGACCCACACAGTGCCGAGGTTGAAGGAGTCAAATCTGATGTTCCCCACCTTTATTTCGGTCTCCGAGCAACCACCCGCACTGGCCAGCGCAGCTCCAACCTCAGTGGGGTCTACGGACTCATCCAGGTCTCTCACTCTTATTTCTCCCATTGGGACGGGACGCGCAACAACGGCCCCCGTTTCTGCCAAAGCCGCCCTTAGTTGGGTGGCAATGGTCTCCGCCTTTGTGGAGCCTTCCGGGCCTGGGATTCTCAATATGAGACCCCCCGTTAGTGCTCTCTTAGGGCGAAGACCCTCCTCCAATCCGAGGTCGTTCAACGAGACTTTGGCTCTCGCAATCTTCATCACCTCGCCCATCGTCGTCTCTGAACCTGGCCGCAATGTGATCGTTACGGCCGAGGTCGGTGGAGGGCGTGGGAGCACCGACGACTTCTTTTGCATCTTGGCTGGTGGCTGGGTACGTTGCTGGGCCAACTTAGCCTTGGCTTTTCGGCCAAGCATTTCCGACCAACTTGGATTAGCGGGGGCTTGCCGTTCCTCTACTCTTGGCTCAGTGAGCGGTGCAAGTGAGAGTGGCGCCTGTCGCGAATGCGAGGGCGGTGGCTGAAGTGCCCCACTACGACGTCCCTTGCCTCCCTTCTTTTTCTTTTTTGAGAGAGTCACAGCAGGCTCTGCCGGCGCCGACGCCGGTGGCTGAGGGAGACTCTGTCCGAGAGGGGGCCTTATCGCCTTTCCAGGAAAGATCTCCGCCATTATCCCGTCCCTCATTGTATTAAGTCGGCGGTCGAGCTGGCGGTCAAACTCGGAGAGTTTGCGGTCCATAAGGGCCGCAAGCTGCTCGAGGTGCGAGTCTAGGGGACGTCCCCTGGGCTGGTCTTCTTTTCGTCCCCGTGAGTTCCCCCGCATGTCACAAGACGCTTCCGGAGCCGGAGTATGAACCGGTGCTCTTGGTGGGGAAACCAGCTGCGCCGGTGAGGGTGACAGCTCTGGTTGTAACGGAGGGTTTACTCCAGTCAATCTCGTTGCTCGTTGAGCCGGCGCCGACGGCCTGGGACCACCGCGGAGCTCTGCCAGCTCGGCAGCCATTGCTGCCATGCGCTCCTCCAGTGTGGAGAGCTGGGAGCGGAGCATTTGGTTTTCGCGCTCTAAACGCTCGGTCACCGTCCTCCCGTGCAACTCTGTTGCTGCCGCCTTAACCTTTCTGGTCGCAACCCTAAGAGCATGAACGTATTCACCCTTAATGTTGCGGGACTTGTCGGTAACTTTTTCGATTTCGGACAGGGAGTCAGCGATTGTAGCTCCCAGGTCCGCTGCCGGCTGATGACGGTACTCCTCCATTAGGTCAGCTACACTAGGCAGCTTCTGTTTGGCCCTTGTAGTTGCAGGTAACGCATGAGGGTCGAGGATTTCGGAAAGATCGACCTCTATGTCACTGTCCTCCTTTCTCGTAGTACGCTTCTTTAGGGCAGACCGTACACCTTCATCTTGGGGCTGCCTTCTCTTAGGAGCCCTACGCTTCTTGGCAGAGCCTCCCGACGTCGCCGATGACACTGACATCATTGAGCTGTCGCTGGCGCCATCATCCCGTGACGTCCCTCGTAATGAGGAGGCCGGACGGGCGAAAACTGTGCTGTCGCTGACCGTCAGTTCCTCCCGGCCATTTTGGGCCTCAGAACCAGTCTGTTCCACATCCTTGTTTTTCTCTTCGATTTCTTTCTCCTTTGTGAGTTCTACCTCCACAACCTCAGGACTCGACTGCGAGAGCCGGGTCACAGAGACGCGCAATTCTCTGGCGCGTGGGTCCAACTTCTCATCCGTGTGCTTCTCCTCACTTGTCACCTTTTCCTTTAAACTCCTCTTTTTCTTCTCCACGACGTCGTCATCACGTGGGCCAGATTGGCCGACTTTGGTTTGCGTGTCCGAGGACACGAAGCGTGAGTTGCCCCCCCCAGAATACGAGGGGCAGCCGAGGCCCGAGGGCCTCGGGAGGGATTCTCCACCTGCGGAGCAGGTGGTACCCTCCTGGGGTAGATTCTTTTTTCTCAGCGCTTCCATGTTTTGGCTGTCTACAGCTTCCCTTTTTTGCTCCAAGGGTGTGGTCCCTCTAGCATTTACCTAAACACAAATACCCCCCAACCCTAAACTACAAGACCTAAGCACAAAATACCCCCCTACCCTAAACTACATACCCTAAGCTCAAAATACCCCCCATCCCAAGACTACGGGTTATTAAGGAAAAGGGAAGGAAAGGAGAAAGGATAGGGCAGTCTGCATCGCCGGTCAACTCTCATAATAAGAGAAGTACCGGGAGCAGACCCACCCTTTGAGGATGAGAATAGGAACGAGGGAAAGGAAAAGGAAGGGATGTGTTGCTCTTCGTCTGATCCCTCACCCCGTGCCTCCCGGTATGGGTAGCCCTGCCGGTATAGCCACGAGGATCATTGGGACACGCAAGCCCCCCCACCACGGCAAGGTGGCAACACGTCGGGGGGGAACCTAACCTAACCTAACCTAACCTAACCTAACCTAACCTAACCTAACCTAACCTAACCTAACCTAACCTAACCTAACCTAACCTAACCTAACCTAACCTAACCTAACCTAACCTAACCTAACCTAACCTAACCTAACCCAGTTGCACTCGATCCGCCACCCCGAACGGCACGATTTCTAACCTGCTCCGCGCTTTTTAATACGAAAAAATTGGTTTTTGTTACGCGATTTCAACACGCGATACACCAAAAGTTGCGGGCAACATCAACGCACACGGATGCAGTGTCAGTTTTCGCCGAAAAGTGATTTACAAGTGAAAAAAGTGTGAAAAAGTGGGTTTTTGGAGGTTATTTTAAGTTTGTGAAACCTTTGACACGCAACGCTGCGTGATTGGTCGCTGTGACACGTATCTTGCGATACATCTTCGGAAGCGCCTGAACGAGTTCTACTGAACGAGCCCTCTTCCGGATTTTTCCGGTCTTCCACCAGCGAGCAATCACCAGAAAACCAAAAACCACGTGGTGGCGTGGTCATCGATCCCGCTGCCCGACGATCCTGTAACTTTGCAGGGATCAAGACATAGCAGGCAAACGACCAAATCTGCAAGTAAAATAATTTTACCTCTTTTAGTTTTTATATCAGGCACTTTTAAAAATTCAAACTTTGGTGGGCTATATCTTCAAGCATTATAAAGACGCGTGGATTCTGCAATTGCTATCCGCTGCGCGCTACTACGGAGAACACATTTGGAATTTCATTGGACTATTTTTCATGAAAACTTTTTACACCACGACCGAAAACGCTGAAATTCTTTATTTGTTAAAAATTTATGTGTAAACTGATATTCTTTTAAATTGTTTTTGCTTGGTAAAATTGTATGTCTTTTCCCCTATTTTTTAGTATTTTTTCCGAATTTTTATGTTTAGCGGTTGAGGAGATATTGAATTTTTACTGTTTTTTCAACATTATTCAAAATTTAATAATAATAATTAGTTTTTGACGATAGAATACGATTTAGAACATATATCCCGACTAGTTTAAGCCCAAACGCGGGCCAAAAATCATCAATATTGGCGAAAACCGAAAACTCGGTAATTTTTCTTTTTTCGGTATTAATATTCAACCTTCAATATCTTTGGAACCGCTGGACATACGAATTTCTGGTTTTGACTCCTGTGTACGGCTCCTCCGAATCTACCCGATCCACCTTGTCTGGAACGCATTCGAAGTGTTCAATATTTTTCGGCTGAGACCGTATTCAAGACATAGGGGAGGTCGCGTAGAGTCGTAAACTGGAAACCCGGGTTCTCTGTGACTGTTGGTTGCTGAGATATTGACTTCTAAAGTCAATCTCTGACAGCTGGGCGGCCATCTTGTTTTTATTCAAGACGTCATAACTCTGGAACCGGAAGTCCCAGCGAATTACGGATTTCACAGTGGGGCTTAGGAACCAAACATCTACCCTATCCCATTGGTCATAGTCTGTTTGGGGCCACTTAAATTCAGAATCCTGAAAACGGTCTCAGCTGAAAGAACGGGAGATACTTTGTGTAAAGAGTCCAAGCGCAGGGTCTCTGCGACCTCTAGGGACGGAGATAACACCTGTTGAAAACTCATTTTGACAGTTGCGCCGCCATCTTGGAAATATTCGAACTTCCATATCTTCCGAACGGGAAGTCGCAGAGTCCTGGGGTTTGATCCGTAGACATAGGTAGGTCGTCACCTACCCTAAAGGTGAACTTTCAGGCACCTTCAGGCATTTTCAGGAATCGGTTTAGCGCCTGAAAGATTTCAGTTTGTAAGTGATCACAACTTGTAGGTCTCGTCGAGCCCAGTGCGGAGAGCCCAAGCACGGGTCTGTAGGACGGGTAGTACTTGAGTTACAGCCCTCTACCGAATTTTGGCCGCCATCTTGGTTTTTATACCGAAAATTTCAACCAGCCGTAACTTCTGAACCCTTAGGGTTAGCGAGCCGTGCTTGGTATCATTGGAAGGGGCTTGGAGAGAGCTATCTGTTGGACACAAAAAATTTGGCTCTATATAGAGCAAAAATTTTTCTTCACTTTTAATATTTTTTCTTGTGTTTATTGACTCTTGAAGGTTCTCTATCACCTTCAAAAGGATCCCTGGCCGCCTGTCAGGTAGAGACAGAGTCTGTGACTCTATTTTATTTTATATTACTAGAATCTAATTTGCTATTTGTGAGCTGCTGTGTATTTTCAACCGTATTCTCTTCATATCCTACGTCATCATCGTGGTCATCTACGGGCCCAAATCCTATATAGAGCTATAAGTCTCTACGTATATTATACATTTTATTATTTCTCGTGTTCTCTTGTTTCGGACTCGGCGCCCACAGTGTTATACCTATGTGAGACAGGAACTCTACATAGAGCACTTAAAGTTAAATTTCAAAATTAACGAACCTATACTTACCTGGGTTACTTACCTGTGTTACTTACCTGCGTTACTTACCTGCGTGTCCTCGCTGACCGTTGAAACTGCCAAAGACGAGTACCTGGAACAGAAAAAACTTAAGTTTATACGGTTATTATTAGTTAGAAATTCACAATTTGACTTGCTCTTTATTGAGAGCCCAATTGACCAACTGCCCACTATCTAGTGGAGGTAAGACACGGTCACTATTTGACGTCACTTTATACACCTTATTTAGACTTTATACACTTTATTTACACTTTTATTTTTACACTATTTACAAATTTTATATTATTGAACCGCGACCCTCTAACAAAAATGTTCTCAGCATTGCGTACCCCCTCAAAAAAGACTGACGCCACCAAATCCCCTGGGAAATTGGAACAGGCCGAACCAGCCTCAACCTCAACCTCCACAAACAGGAAGAGTGTAGAGGAATCTGGCAAAAGCCAATCACAACCAAACCCCCGATCCCCCCAAAAAATGCCTCAGGCGACGGTGCCCCTCCCCAAGACTAAACCAAAAATGACTCGCTCGCAAGAGGATAAAATTGTTACGGGCAGAACATCTACCGGGGCCTCAGGGAGCCCACCACCGAAGCCAGTATATGTTTCACGAGTGTCTGAGGCTAGAGCCTGCCTTAACACGGCCAAACTGCACTTAAACAACTCAAGAAACCTGAGGACAGACATAAAAACAGAAGTGACAACCTCAATAGAAAGACTTTACCAACTGGTAAAAGAAGGGGAAATGGCGAAAGGGAGAGAAAAGGGCAGTACAACGGAAGGCCAAGGAAAGGATGTTGCAACACAGAAGGATGAAGTGATGGGAGAGGAAGTGAAGGAGCAGCAATTCACTCAAGTGTTCTCCACATTAGACGAACAAACTCGGCTAATGAAGGAGAATAATGAGCGAATAAAAGAGCTGCAACTCGCAATGGAGAAGCAAAAGGAGACTCTGGAGAGGGTCACGTATGCCAGTGTCTTGGCGGGCGGTAACGAAAAGAAATTTTCGGAGCAGACCACCCTACACTCCATCGTGATCTCCTCCAAAAATGAAAAGGAAACAGGGGAGGATGTGTTGCAACAAGTGAGACAAGCAGTCAACGCCAAGGAAGGGGGGGTAAACATAGAAAATGTAAGGAAGGCAAAGGACAGAAAAGTCATCTTAAGCTGCAGAACTAACAAGGAAAGACAGGACCTAAAGGAAAGGATAAACAAGGCAGGAACTAACTTGAGTGTAGAGGAGATAAAAAACAAAGACCCACTGGTGATTCTCATTGACGTGTTAAATAACAATACCGATGATGACATTCTTAAAGCCTTGAAAAATCAAAATGCAAAGGTCTTTGAAGATCTTAGCAAAGAGGACAGTAGAATTGAAATTAAGTTCAGAAAGAGAGCCAGGAACCCTCTTTCCTGCCATGTTATCCTTAAGGTGTCACCGATACTGCACAAACGCATGACCAGACTGGAAAAACTGTCGATAGACATGCAAAAGATCAAAGTCGCAGACCAGTCACCACTGATCCAATGCTCACGCTGTCTGAGTTACGGGCACACTAGGCGCTTCTGCAAGGACACCGTCGAAAAGTGCAGCCACTGTGCGGGCCCCCATTTGAGGGCCGACTGTCCCGACTGGCTTGCGGGCGCGATCCCAACATGCTGTAACTGCACAATGGCCAAACTGGACAAGGTTGAACACAGTGCATTCGACCGGGACTGCCCAGTGAGGCAAAAGTGGGAAGCGCTAGCACGAGCATCAGTGGCTTACCTTTGCTAAGGTGGTAGTCGGCGCTCACATGGACTTAAACTCACTCCCCACTAGAGAACCATCACCATATCTCCTAGCCCAGGTAAACCTCCAACGCAAAAAACTCGCCACAGACGAGTTAATGATCGAGGCGAGCAGAAGGAAGATCTCCTTAGCGCTGATCCAGGAACATACGTAGGAGGCTCAAAAACTAAGAAGAGTAGAACAGGAACAAGGATCTTCCAAAACACCAGTACAGGAGAAGGGACAGTCAAGGCGGCCATAGCCGTCTTCGATCAAGAAATGGACGTGATCCAGTACCCGCAACTCACCACCAATAACATCGTGGTGGTGAGGATCCGAACTGGTGCTTGGGAGGTCCTAGTCATATCCTTCTACTTCGAGCCAGACCAACCCTTAGAGCCTTACCTGGAGAAGCTCAGGAAAATCTGCGAGGAACTGGGACCAAGGAGGATATTAATGGGTGGAGACACCAATGCCAAGAATACCTGGTGGGGGAGTGATAAAATAGACCATAGAGGCGAAGATATGGCAGGTGCTCTAGAAGATCTGAGAATGCAGATGCTCAACGATGGCGAATTACCTACATTCGACACGGTAAGAGGCGGCAGAAGGCTGACCAGTCATGTGGACATAACCGCCTGTACAGAGGACCTTCTCGCGTTGGTCTGCAACTGGGAAGTCATTGAAGACCTAACAGGATCAGACCACAACGGCATTATATTCAAAATTAAATTACAAAAAGCAAAAGGGATTAGCATCAATAGAACAACACGTAAATACAAAACCAAAAATGCAAATTGGAGCCAGTTTATTGATAAACTGGAACAATTAAAAGCATCAAAACAAATAAACTTCTTAAGCATAGACAATATACAAAATAGAGAACAGTTAGACAAATTTATAGAACTATATACGGGGATGATAACAGAAGTGTGCGACCAAACTTTAAAGAAAAAAGGAACACAACAAAAACTAAAAATGCCGTGGTGGTCGGAAAACCTGGAGAAAATGAAAAGAGAAGTTGCAACCAAAAAACGCAGAATCCGCTGCGCAGCTGCCATCCGAAGATCATTTGTCGTCGATGAGTATCTGCAAGCCAAGGAAAGGTACGAAACGGAAGCTAAACAAGCACAGGTGGACAGTTGGAAAGACTTTTGCCAGAAGCAGGATAGGGAGGGGGTATGGGAGGGTATCTATAGGGTGATAAGGGGAACAACAACCAGGCAGGAGGATATCCCATTGGTCAAAGACGGGAAACAGGCGAGCCAAGAAGAATCGGCAAAAATTCTGGCGGAAGCCTTCTACCCGGAGGACCTCGAAATGGACGAAAACTCATACCATCGGCAGATAAGAGCACTAGCAGACCAGGTAAACGAACGTGTCGAGGGAGAAACCCATGATGAAGCATTTACCAGGGTAGAGCTTTGCACTGCGATGGAGAGCTTTAATCCGAAGAAGGCCCCCGGGGTGGACGGCTTCACAGCCGACATTTGCGGCCGGGTGGTATTCAGTGATCTGGAACTGCACCTGGCCCTCATGAACAAGTGCCTTCGATTGGGCCACTTCCCTTCAAAATGGAAGGAAGCAACGGTCGTGGTTCTAAGGAAGCCTGGCAAAACTAATTATACCGACCCCAAATCATATAGGCCTATAGGCCTATTGCCAGTCTTGGGGAAAGTACTGGAAAAAATGGTCGTTCGCCGGTTGCAATGGCATCTGGTACCTCGCACAAACCCACGCCAATATGGCTTTACGCCACAGAGGAGCACGGAGGACGCCCTCTATGACCTGATACAGCTGTTGAGAATCAAGTTGAAAGACAAGAAACTCATAACGGTTGTATCATTGGACATAGAGGGCGCCTTCGATAGCGCCTGGTGGCCTGCCATAAGGATAAGATTGGCGGAAGAGAAGTGCCCGGTGAACCTGCGCCGATTAATAGACAGCTATCTCCAGGACCGTAAGGTCGCTGTGAGGTATGCCGGCCAGGAACACAGAAAGGGCACTTCAAAGGGATGCGTCCAAGGCTCGATTGGAGGCCCCATTCTATGGAATCTCCTCTTGGACCCATTGCTCCAGGAACTACAAGAACGAGGCGTCTACTGCCAGGCCTTCGCCGATGATATAGTCCTGGTCTTTGAAGGGGATACAGCGCTTGAAATCTCGGGACGCGCCAATGCCGCTCTCGAACATGTGCGGGAGTGGGGCGTCAAAAATAAACTTAAGTTTGCACCACACAAGACGAATGCAATGGTTCTAACAAGAAAACTTAAGTATGACACACCACTCCTGCGCATGGGCGGGATCGACATCGGAATGTCCCCCGAAATAAAAATCCTGGGACTTACTGTAGACGCCAAGCTGACCTTCAACAGCCATGTGGCTAATATCTGCAAAAAGGCACTTGGCGTTTATAAACAGCTGTCGAGAGCCGCCAAAATCAGTTGGGGACTCCACCCAGAAGTAGTTCGGACCATCTACACTGCCACGGTGGAGCCCATAATCACATACGCGGCAAGCGCTTGGTCTCCAGCAACCAAAAAACTAGGCATTCAACGCCATCTTAACGCAGTCCAGAGAAGCTTTGCCCAAAAACTGTGTGGGGCATATCGCACAACCTCACTTCATGCAGCGCTGGCTCTGGCTGGAATACTGCCGCTTGACCTCCGGATACAGGAGGCAGCTGCCTTGTATGAGGCAAGGGCGGGGATATCCCGGCCAGAATTAGTAGACAGAGAGGTTGAGCGTAGAGTGGAGTACACAAGTATCCCTCATCCAGGAAAACATACTGCAATGGAGTTCATATGCCTGGCAGACCAAGAGCAACTGGACAGACATAACAACCAGACTGTCCAGATCTACACAGATGGCAGCAAAATTGAGGGCAAGGTCGGCGCTGCGCTATCCTTATGGAATAGTGCAGTGGAGACTAAGGCCCTCAAATTTAAGCTAGCCCCATACTGCACGGTCTACCAAGCGGAACTCCTAGCAATATGTAAGGCCACCGAGGAGATACTTCGTGGAACAGAGCAGAGTTATGGTATCTACAGTGACTCGAGATCAGCACTGGAGACCATAACTAATCTCAGCACCACTCACCCCCTAGCAGTCGACACCCGCAAAAACCTAAAGGCCATTAATGACCAGCACAAAGCTGTGTCTTTGTACTGGATTAAGGCCCATGCAGGCCTTGCGGGAAACGAGAGGGCAGATCAGCTGGCAAAGGACGCCGCGTTGAAAATAAAGACCAGGCCGGTATATGACTTATGCCCGGTTTCATTCATCAAACGACAGATCCGAAAGGAATCGATTGATGAATGGAACCGGAGATATAAAGAGGGTGGGACAGCCAGAGTAACAAAACTATTTTTCCCGGACGTAATTACATCTTTCAAAACAATCAGACTTATAAAGCCAGCAAATGTGATCACCCAGGTGCTGACGGGGCATGGTGGATTCTCGGAGTACCTGAATCGCTTCAGATGCAAAGAGAACCCATCATGCATCTGTCAACCCGATATACCCGAAACAATAGAACACATCTTAACAGACTGCCCTGTTCACGCCTTAAAAAGGTTCGAGGCTGAAAACGCCATCGGTATTAAAATCATATCCGAGAATTTCACAGAGATTATACACAGCAAAAGAAATAGGCAAAAATTTTTAGAATATTGTGTACATGTCGCAAATATAGTAATAAGCAGAAATAAATAGATAAAGAAATTATGCTACATATATATTAAGTTAGAATATAATATGAATAGCATAAGGTTGAAATTTGTAATAATATAAAATAGTAATAAGCAATGTGATAGATATTAAGAAAATAAATGTAAAAGATCGTATAACCCGTTAAGAATAAGCAAATGTAATAGCAATAAGCAATGTAATAGGAAATAAATAAATAAGATAGTATATAAGATAGCTTATGTGGATAAGCTTACTATAATAAATATGTACTGCATATAAAGAAAATAAATGTAACACATCCCGTTAATAAAAAAAAAAACCCTTCCACCCGAATAAAATTAAAATCCCAATCCTTGAGTTCAACTATGTTTAGAAGTAAGTTAAAATATA
>OX596245.1:172500-282000 GCA_951394255.1 Polyploca ridens
GTACGTGTCTTAGGACTCCCAAAAAGCCCCTTACAGTAGTTTCAGTCGTTTCATAAAATTTCAGTAGTCCACCTGTAAAAAACTTATAAAAATTCTTTAATAACACATAAATTTCAAATTTTCTTCAAATTTTTGTTCAACACTCACCTATTTTCCGGTCTGGTCGAGCTCCTCTCGCCGATCCCCGTCTGTGGACACCTCTTGCTGCCCGCTGCTACCTATATTTTTGAAAATATAGACGATTTTCACTTAAATTTTGTCACTTTTTCAGTCAAGTTTTCACAAATTTGCCTATTTTATCAAATTTTTGTATCACCGCCTACCTTTTTTCGGGTCCTGTTGAGCTTCACTCGCCGATCCGCGTCTGTTGACACCTCGAACGCCTCTCTACGACGTACCTGGAATTTATTATTAATTTTTGAATCTTAATTACCTAGCGAAAAAAGTCCACTTAAGCGTTGCAGTTTTGATAGAAAAATATCGATATCTCAACAAAAAATTAAAGTTTTGCGCTACTTCTTTCACCTATTAGTACGTGTCTTAGGACTCCCAAAAAGCCCCTTACAGTAGTTTCAGTCGTTTCATAAAATTTCAGTAGTCCACCTGTAAAAAACTTATAAAAATTCTTTAATAACACATAAATTTCAAATTTTCTTCAAATTTTTGTTCAACACTCACCTATTTTCCGGTCTGGTCGAGCTCCTCTCGCCGATCCCCGTCTGTGGACACCTCTTGCTGCCCGCTGCTACCTATATTTTTGAAAATATAGACGATTTTCACTTAAATTTTGTCACTTTTTCAGTCAAGTTTTCACAAATTTGCCTATTTTATCAAATTTTTGTATCACCGCCTACCTTTTTTCGGGTCCTGTTGAGCTTCACTCGCCGATCCGCGTCTGTTGACACCTCGAACGCCTCTCTACGACGTACCTGGAATTTATTATTAATTTTTGAATCTTAATTACCTAGCGAAAAAAGTCCACTTAAGCGTTGCAGTTTTGATAGAAAAATATCGATATCTCAACAAAAAATTAAAGTTTTGCGCTACTTCTTTCACCTATTAGTACGTGTCTTAGGACTCCCAAAAAGCCCCTTACAGTAGTTTCAGTCGTTTCATAAAATTTCAGTAGTCCACCTGTAAAAAACTTATAAAAATTCTTTAATAACACATAAATTTCAAATTTTCTTCAAATTTTTGTTCAACACTCACCTATTTTCCGGTCTGGTCGAGCTCCTCTCGCCGATCCCCGTCTGTGGACACCTCTTGCTGCCCGCTGCTACCTATATTTTTGAAAATATAGACGATTTTCACTTAAATTTTGTCACTTTTTCAGTCAAGTTTTCACAAATTTGCCTATTTTATCAAATTTTTGTATCACCGCCTACCTTTTTTCGGGTCCTGTTGAGCTTCACTCGCCGATCCGCGTCTGTTGACACCTCGAACGCCTCTCTACGACGTACCTGGAATTTATTATTAATTTTTGAATCTTAATTACCTAGCGAAAAAAGTCCACTTAAGCGTTGCAGTTTTGATAGAAAAATATCGATATCTCAACAAAAAATTAAAGTTTTGCGCTACTTCTTTCACCTATTAGTACGTGTCTTAGGACTCCCAAAAAGCCCCTTACAGTAGTTTCAGTCGTTTCATAAAATTTCAGTAGTCCACCTGTAAAAAACTTATAAAAATTCTTTAATAACACATAAATTTCAAATTTTCTTCAAATTTTTGTTCAACACTCACCTATTTTCCGGTCTGGTCGAGCTCCTCTCGCCGATCCCCGTCTGTGGACACCTCTTGCTGCCCGCTGCTACCTATATTTTTGAAAATATAGACGATTTTCACTTAAATTTTGTCACTTTTTCAGTCAAGTTTTCACAAATTTGCCTATTTTATCAAATTTTTGTATCACCGCCTACCTTTTTTCGGGTCCTGTTGAGCTTCACTCGCCGATCCGCGTCTGTTGACACCTCGAACGCCTCTCTACGACGTACCTGGAATTTATTATTAATTTTTGAATCTTAATTACCTAGCGAAAAAAGTCCACTTAAGCGTTGCAGTTTTGATAGAAAAATATCGATATCTCAACAAAAAATTAAAGTTTTGCGCTACTTCTTTCACCTATTAGTACGTGTCTTAGGACTCCCAAAAAGCCCCTTACAGTAGTTTCAGTCGTTTCATAAAATTTCAGTAGTCCACCTGTAAAAAACTTATAAAAATTCTTTAATAACACATAAATTTCAAATTTTCTTCAAATTTTTGTTCAACACTCACCTATTTTCCGGTCTGGTCGAGCTCCTCTCGCCGATCCCCGTCTGTGGACACCTCTTGCTGCCCGCTGCTACCTATATTTTTGAAAATATAGACGATTTTCACTTAAATTTTGTCACTTTTTCAGTCAAGTTTTCACAAATTTGCCTATTTTATCAAATTTTTGTATCACCGCCTACCTTTTTTCGGGTCCTGTTGAGCTTCACTCGCCGATCCGCGTCTGTTGACACCTCGAACGCCTCTCTACGACGTACCTGGAATTTATTATTAATTTTTGAATCTTAATTACCTAGCGAAAAAAGTCCACTTAAGCGTTGCAGTTTTGATAGAAAAATATCGATATCTCAACAAAAAATTAAAGTTTTGCGCTACTTCTTTCACCTATTAGTACGTGTCTTAGGACTCCCAAAAAGCCCCTTACAGTAGTTTCAGTCGTTTCATAAAATTTCAGTAGTCCACCTGTAAAAAACTTATAAAAATTCTTTAATAACACATAAATTTCAAATTTTCTTCAAATTTTTGTTCAACACTCACCTATTTTCCGGTCTGGTCGAGCTCCTCTCGCCGATCCCCGTCTGTGGACACCTCTTGCTGCCCGCTGCTACCTATATTTTTGAAAATATAGACGATTTTCACTTAAATTTTGTCACTTTTTCAGTCAAGTTTTCACAAATTTGCCTATTTTATCAAATTTTTGTATCACCGCCTACCTTTTTTCGGGTCCTGTTGAGCTTCACTCGCCGATCCGCGTCTGTTGACACCTCGAACGCCTCTCTACGACGTACCTGGAATTTATTATTAATTTTTGAATCTTAATTACCTAGCGAAAAAAGTCCACTTAAGCGTTGCAGTTTTGATAGAAAAATATCGATATCTCAACAAAAAATTAAAGTTTTGCGCTACTTCTTTCACCTATTAGTACGTGTCTTAGGACTCCCAAAAAGCCCCTTACAGTAGTTTCAGTCGTTTCATAAAATTTCAGTAGTCCACCTGTAAAAAACTTATAAAAATTCTTTAATAACACATAAATTTCAAATTTTCTTCAAATTTTTGTTCAACACTCACCTATTTTCCGGTCTGGTCGAGCTCCTCTCGCCGATCCCCGTCTGTGGACACCTCTTGCTGCCCGCTGCTACCTATATTTTTGAAAATATAGACGATTTTCACTTAAATTTTGTCACTTTTTCAGTCAAGTTTTCACAAATTTGCCTATTTTATCAAATTTTTGTATCACCGCCTACCTTTTTTCGGGTCCTGTTGAGCTTCACTCGCCGATCCGCGTCTGTTGACACCTCGAACGCCTCTCTACGACGTACCTGGAATTTATTATTAATTTTTGAATCTTAAATACCTAACGAAAAATTCCCCACCCGCCCACCCTGTGGTGATTTACGAGGTAGGGACGGCAGAATTTTTTATCTCAGTTTATACTTTTGGAGGCACTTTTGAACACTGTGGATACTTTCTTTTTGCGGTGCCGGCTCGGCAAAGCCCTTTTATAGACGTTTTAGCTATTGGCAAAAACTTTTTCTTTCATCAGAAACTACTACACCCTCACTGCCTGGTTTTTCTGTAGGGACTCACGGCTGGAAATGGCCTCATCACAACCTGAGATTGCTGACTCGCTCGTTTTATCTGACGAGGAGGGGCTCAACGAGTTTCACGAGTGCGACAACCCCTCACCGGCTGAGGAAAATATCATTTACCCCGACACTCCCTCTCAAACAGATTCGTCTTCGTTCCACTCTTTCGTCACTAGTAAGCTCAAGGACGCCAGGAAGCTTCTCACAGAAGGAAGAAGCCTGAAAAAGGAAAATAAGACCACCATACTTCGCATCTTTGACGAAATAACTGCCTTTCAAAACTTCCAAAGCTTGCAAAACTCCTCTCAAACCCCCCCTCCCACAACTCTGCTTTCCGATCCCGTCATTCGGAATTGCCTCACGAAGACCATTGTCTCTGAGGTCACTGAGGTACTTAGAACTGAGATTGCTTCACTCAAAAAGACCTTCTCTCCCCTCCCTCCTATTCAACTCCCACGACCTACCTACGCCGCAGTTACCACCAACATCCAACCTTCTCCCCTTAAAATCCCCATATCTAAACCAGCGATCATAGTCTCGTCGAAGAAAGAAGTCTTCACTCCACACGACACTCTTAAACTGTTTCGGTCGGGAGTAACTTTCCGCAACACGAACTTTTCTCCTTCTGAGATTAAGTTTGTGTCGAACAATAAACTCAGAGTTGAGTTCGATAACGAGGCCCAAAGAGACATCACCTTAAATAAAATTAACGAAGCACCTGAAATAGCTGCGGAAAAGACAAGAAACCTGAAGCCTATGATAGTGCTTAAGGGCATTCCAATAGAAGTGCCTTGTGAAGAGCTCCCCGCGATCATAATACAACAAAACGACCTCACCACTTTCTCCACTTCTGACATTGTCTTTCGACTTAAAAGGGGCAACCGAAACGACCAGCTATACAACGCTGTCTTCTTGGTCTCCCCACCTTTGTGGAAGACCATAATTAAGCTGGGTAGGCTGAACGTGGACCATTACCGAGTCCACGCCGAAGAACACGTCCCCCTCCTTCAGTGCTTCTCGTGCTTGCAGTTCGGGCACACGCGTAAGAACTGCTCCACAAACAAGACCATCTGCTCACATTGCTCGTCCCTCACCCACGTCTACAAGGATTGTCCCCGTAAGAAGGACACTAACGCCACAGATTGCTACAACTGTATACAGTTTAGCAAGAAATACAACAGACCAATAGACTCTAAACACAGTGCCACATCCACATTTTGCCCACGGTTGGCTCAGGCCTCTGAAAAATTAAAACAAAGGATCGACTATGGCTACTGATCAAATAAATGAAACCCACAACCCAAATCACTCACTCAACACTTACAGATGCGCACAACTAAATCTAGGACGTGGCAGAAATGCCACGCACGAACTTAAACTTCATGCAAAAAACTCTAACCTTGACATAATATTCCTCTCCGAACCATACACAGGCGCAGGACGTTTGATGGGAGTGTTCCCGGGATATGTTATTTATCAGTTTCCACTGCCCACTGCCTCCTCCAAAACCACCATTTTGGTCAGGGAGAACCTTATCAGCACAATTGGATGCTCAGAATTTTCTGACTCTAACCTGACGATCATCAAGATCAACACCTCGGGCAATCGTGACATCTATCTGATTTCTGTGTACATTGAGCCTCGCAACGATGACAACCAAACACTTCTAAAACTCGCCACTTTCCTGGAAAGAACGTCTGGCTCGGTGCACTTGATTTGTGGCGATTTTAATGCATGGCACACCATATGGGGTTCCACCACAAACAACAGACGCGGTAACAAAGTCCTGGATTTTATTCTCCACCACAACTTACAGATATGTAATGTGGGTAATGCGCCCACATTCATAACTACCACACATAATAACATCCGCACTTCTATCATTGACATCACACTAATCGACGACACTGAATATGCAAAAATCACCAATTGGACAGTGGACTCCACTATCTGCCCCTCCACTGAACACAACACAATCACGTTTGAACTTTTACTTGGCCACTCCCCCCCCACAAAAAACTTAAAATCCTCAACATACAAATACAACACCGCCAACACCAAGTGGGACCTCATATCGGACCGATTCGCCCGGGAGGTGAGTGAGGGTCTCAACGTCAATGCCCCTATCAGCAACTTCTCCATTTCGGAACTCGACTCGTACATTCAGCAAATGACCTCGAGTATTGGACGTACGTGTGACAAACTCCTCCCCCGTAAAGCGGGTTACCTTCATCGTGTTCCCTGGTGGAGCGACGAGCTGGAGGCTATCAAGCGCAAGGTCCTCGCTGTACATCACCGACTTACAAACAATCGACGCCGAAACCGCCCTCTGGATGATCTAATTGCTGAAAACAACAGAGTACGGAAGGAATATGGAGACGCAATTCGCGCCGCTTCCACCGAGCACTTTCGCGACTTCTGTAATAAACAAAAGAAAGAGGATGTATACTCGGTGACGAACCGCATCATCAAGACCCCACCCCTACGGCAGCCCCCCGCCACCCTCAAATTGGACGACGGATCCTTCACAACTAATTCCCGCGACACCGCCCTAGCCCTTTTGCACAAATTCTACCCTGACAATGGCCCTGACTTAACTGACGCACAAAAACAATCTACATCCCTCATGTACCAACCCCTTGACACTCCCCCAGATCCTCCGTTTACGTACACAGAAATTTTCGAATGCATCAACTCCATGAACCATAAAAGAGCACCAGGAACTGATCACCTAACAGCCGACATTTGCCTACAATTTGTCATTCACTTTCCGCATATAATCACCGCTATACTAAATAGATGTCTTTCCCTCAGTTACTTTCCCAAGGCTTGGAAGGTGGCCACCTCTAAAATCATACCCAAACAAGATAAGGCTGACTATTCCTCACCGTCTTCCTTCAGACCAATCGGCCTAATAAATGTCTTCGGCAAACTGCTTGAAAAACTTTTAACCAACAGACTTACACACCATCTTGACATTACCAACTCCTCCTCTCCCCACCAGTACGGCTTCAAACTCCGCACCTCCACCAATCAGGCTGTTCACAGCGCCCTTGATGTTGTAAGGCGCGCGATCGCCAACAAAGAGCTGGTGATCGCTGCCTCCCTTGACATCAGGGCTGCGTTTGACCACGCCTGGTGGCCCGCCATCTTTGCTCGACTCAGACAGGTTGACTGCCCAAGTAACTTATATAGCACCTTCCTTAGTTATACTGAAGACCGAGAGGTTCAAATCACCTTTGCCGACTGCCAGGTCAGTAAACCTATGACGATGGGCTGCATACAGGGTTCCGTGTGTGGCCCATCGTTATGGAACATTATTCTCGACCAGCTACTTGAGACAGCCTTGCCCGACGGATGTCATATACAAGCGTATGCCGATGATGTCCTCTTAATCTCACACGCCAAGACCATAAGTGAACTTGAGGAGATCACTAACCTGGCACTTTCCCATATCAACGACTGGGGCTCATCAGTAAAACTCACCTTTGGCCCAGACAAGACCCAAATAATAGGCTTCACCAATAAATCCACTCGATGCCGGATCGCCGTAAATGGTCAGAGCCTCTCGTTCGTTGGTGAGATCAAGTATCTTGGCGTCATAATTGATAGAAGACTGAGATTCGTCAAACACTGCTTACACATCATCGATAAAGCCAAAAAACTGCTGAATAGACTCACTCTCTTTATCAGACCTACCTGGGGCGTTCACCCGGAAAATGTTCGGGTCATATATGAACAGGTCATACAACCCATTATATGCTATGCTAGTAGTATATGGTCCGGCGCCCTTGACTATGAATACGTAAGGAACAAATTCCTATCCTTACAGAGACTCTTCGCCTTAAAGATTGTGCAAGGCTTTCGTACCTTGAACACCCCTACTGCTATTTCACTCGCTGGACTCACCCCGCTTCCGGCCAAGATACGTGAGCTCGCGGACAATGAAGCGACGAAACTCAGAGGCACCTCCAGATTTCTCCCCTCCGACACTCCCATTGAAACCCTCTCACATCCTACACAACTCCTCCACCCCTCCAATCGTATTAAAATCCAATTCACCCATATCCTGTCCCAAGACGACATTGATGCTAGCATCCCTGACTCTGCCGTCCAGATTTACACGGACGGCAGCAAGCACGACGACAAGGTGGGTGCCGCTGTCGTCATTATCCAACCCAACAATCCCATCATAACCAAGAAACTTAAGCTCCACGATTGTTGCTCAGTGTTTCAAGCAGAACTACTCGCTATCGAATACTCCTGCCGCTGGATCCTGAGCAACAATGTCCCCCACTCCATTATCCTCTCCGACTGCAAATCCGGCTTGACTGAACTGTCCAATCCTAATAGCTGCAACCACTTCGCTACCTTAATACATCGTCACATTCATGACACTCGATCGGCCGGCTTGAAAGTCGAGTTCGCCTGGATCAAATCCCATGTTGGCATTGCTGGCAACGAGTTGGCGGACTCGGCGGCTAAATCGGCTGCTCTTCTTCACCGCTCCCCTGATTATCTCTCCATCCCCACCAGCTACATAAAACTCTGCAACCGCAACTTATCCCTAGAATCCTCGGCTGAGTTATATAGTAAATCGACCTATATCAAATCCCTCCTCCCTACCTTTCATGATCTCCAATCCTATTTAAAACTGGTCAAGCCGAACTTTGCCATAACCCAATACCTCTCCAATCATGGCTTTCATAAAGAGTACCTCTGCAGATTTAAAATCACCTCAGACGACAATTGCCCCTGCGATGGTATCACAACCCAATCATTGCGCCACCTCGTTCGAGACTGCCCCCGATTTGCGTTGACTAGACACGACCACCTCTGTACCGTCCCCCATAATATCGAAGATCCATATGACCTAAAGGCTATCCTGCAACACTCCAACACCATAGACAGCTTTCATCATCACATCCATTCAATTATTAAACAACTAAAACACTTCAATAACACCTGAACAGTCGGTCAATCTCTAATAATTATATTATATTTATTATTTATACACACCATTAAAACAAACAAAAAAAAGCACTTCAATCTTCTCACCTAAACACTCAAACATACCCCAACCCTCTCTCAAATGAAAAGGTGTGCAGACGTATCCATTGCGTTACCACCTTTTCTAACCATATAATATTTACAAAAAAAAAAAAAAACCTAACCTAACCTAACCTAACCTAACCTAACCAGTCTTCGTCGAGCCACGGTGGCGAGCGCACGCGCCCACCTCGCAATCCGCGTCGGCTGCCACACTGCAGCATCGGATGCGCCTGCACGTGCAGGCAGCATCCGCATCCGCGCCTACCAACCGCGCCTACAAGCCGCGTCTGCGTCTGCGGCTGCGTCTGCGGTCTGCGCCTGCACCTGCAGGCTGTGACCGCGTCGGCTCACCGTGACCGCGGCTGCGTCTGCGGTCTGCGCCTGCACCCGCAGGCTTGGACCGCGTCGGCGCACCGCGGCTGCGACTGCGGATGCGCCTGCATCTGCGGACTGCGTCGGCGTCAGCAGGGGCATCCGGCGTGACCGGCGGACTCCGTGGACGGCCACGGAGTGATTCGCGCGCGATCCCCCCTCGAGCGGGTGACGTCGAGAGCGGAGGGGAAACCGCTTAGGACGTCGGAGGGGCTAGCCGAGTGTGCGGGGAACGGCGACCGGTACGGGGGGACTCGACTGTTCGACCAGTCCCGGAGATCCAGTTGCTGCGACCACACGTGCCCGCCGGGGGCTTGCGGCTGCGACGGCCGCGGCTGCGGCGGCGGCCGCATGCGCAGCGCGGCGCTTCTTCGTTTGCTAGTGCAGTTCAGTGCGGAAAAAATGCGAATGCATCTGTGTTTTGTGCGAATGAGAATGCATCAGCTCAGTGTTTTGTACGATAATCCTAGTGTATCGCGAGTGCGCAGCCAATACTAATGAGTGGCGAAGACTCAATATAAAGTGCATATTTATATCATATTATATATACTAAGTCTATACATATGCATCCAAAGTATTAAAAGCATTCCGAGTGTGAATAATAAGTGACACAGACTCAGTACTGCGGTGTTCACTCAGTTATAACCACCCTCCGCATCCCTAGTGTAATGTGACTTCTCGGGCAATCTCAACAAGCGGTGCATACCTAAAACCACGGCTACACCGAGGACTTTCACAAGGTATTTAAGTGTTTTGTACGGGCATCACATCTCCCGCATCCGGGCCACCGACATCTGGGCGAACTCTGCTTTCATTGCCTGTGGTTGCACTGTTGCTTGCTGTGGCGCTGCCTACGGCTGCGGCGCCTGAGCTCGCGACTGTGGGGATTGCTCCCACTCATACTGTCTGCGCCGCCTGTGGGCGCGCCGCCGGGATCCGTGATTTCTTCGCATCTTCAGTGGCGCCGAGCCTGCGCCGCCTGCAGCGACAACACCCCTGCCTACGTCTGCGCTTGCTGCGGCTGCGCTCTACGCGCTGACGCCCCCTACACCTGCGCAGCTGGTGCCTGTGGCAGTCTTCGTCTGCGTCTGCGTCTGCGGACTGCGGCTGCGACGGTCGACGGTGCTGCGATCGCAACCCACTTAGCTCCCCCTGTCTGCCCTCCCCCCGCCCCCTTTTCTCTTGTCTTCTCTTGCCATATCTTTGTGAAATAGTTCTTCCCAGTGAAAAGTGAAATGGTTTAAATTCAGTGCGCCTCTACCAAACATCAGTGCAACCCAATAAATAAACGCTATAGCGAACGCTGCAGACACTGTAAGTGCTTGATTTAATCCTATTTATAATTTGCAATATTTAAGATTGTAATGCATCCGAGGCTCGGTACTGTCTGCAGAGCAACATGACTGGGCAGACAGAATAGTTTAACTAACAACACTAAGCAACTAAAAACTGCCTAGACATGAGCTCTTCGGACGAGGACTGTGCGGATAACTTTGCGGAGCCCGATGGGTTCCAAACTGTATTAGAATGTGCGAAAACGATATTGGTCGAAATCGCGCGGGGGAAAAGTGTCACCAAGGGCTCCAAGGAAATTATAATAAGCAATGCGCAAAAAATTAAAGATGCAATGATTAATTCTATAGAATTCAGAACCCTACCTGTACTACTATCACGATCAAAATCACTACACAGCACTCCCCCGAACATCACGCAACCGGATAATAGCAACATAAAAGATGCCATCAAGGAGTCCGAGGAGGCAATCGTCTCCCGCGTCACTCAGGCTGTCGCAGAAGTATTTGCCAGCGGTAGGACTGCGCCTTCATTAGACCATCCCGATACCCCAACATACGCAGATTCAGTGCGCAGACACAATAACAAAACATTCAAAAAATCCAACCCAGCTGCCATAATCTCCAATAATGACCCTAAAACGAACACTAAGATTACCGACAACTGGAAAAATGCAATATCCTTCCGTCAAGTCAAATATGCCCCCACTAAAGTGATCCCCCTATCAGGTAACAAAATTAGGGTCGAGTTTGACAATGCAATGCAACGCGATGAAACTATTAAAAAAGTATGTGAGGGAAACGCAATGAAGGCGGAGCCCGCCCGCAACCTTAGACCAATGATAATACTGAAGGGCATATCTAGGGACACGTCCACCCAAGACCTGGTCGACGTAATAATCAATCAGAACGAGATATATACTGAAACCAATAATGATGACATCAAATTGTGTTTTACCAAACCAAACAGAAATCCAAAACTATACAATGCTATATTACGAATTTCCCCCCATCTCTGGAAACCCACAATAAATGTACATAAACTAAACATAGACCACATAAAAGTTCACCTAGAAGAGTACTCTCCCTTTAAACAATGCCTTAAATGCTTAAAGTTTGGCCACACCCTCAGTAAATGCACGTCAGAAACTAAACACTGTCAATTCTGCGCAGAGCCTGACCATTCCCATAAGGAATGCCCCAACAAAGGCAAACCACAGAGCAACGTTTGCCACAACTGTAAATTACATAACATTAAATACAAAACTTCTATTAACACTGCACACCATGCTACATCCAGCCTTTGCCCAGGCATCAAAGCTATGAAGACTAAATTATCAAAACGAACTGACTACGAATGACAATAATGCTACTTAGTTCTAACATACTTTGGATGCCACTATGAAATACTTATTCATTTATTTACTATTTGTACATACATATGTCTATATATTACAATCTATGCTATTTATATTACACACACATTATACCTTCATTATAAAATTTTCGTTAAATATTACAAATAATACATACATACACACTATATATATATCCTTATCTGATTAAATATAGTACGTCTATAAAACAAGCGTATAAATAACTATTCTAAAGCCTTCTATCTAACTATTTGTTTATGTCTGTAACAGCCTGCAGCCAGCCTGCGACACAATTATCTAGGTAAAATCTGTTTTTGCCCGCCTGCGCAAATTCAGTAAATTGTTTATAAATTGACTGTAACTTAACTTGTCTGCACCTCTCATCGTACTATTTAGACATTTTATAATTATTCATTTCATAATTATTTATGTAAATACTTACTTACTATATTTTGCCCTATAATTATACCGTCGGCGACGTGTCTGCGCCATGACTGCATACGCTTGCAACTAACATTATTAAAACATTCTGTATTATGTATCTATACCAATAATTATGATGACTTAATTGTAACAAATCACTAATGTATATATTCATAACTTAGGATTAGGATTGTCAGCTGATAACTCACGTAGTGCTCCCACTTAGTTCTAAAATATTTTGGATGCCAATATGAAATATTTATTTATTTATTTACTATTTGTACATACATATGTCTATATATTATAATGTATGCTATTTATATTACATACACATTATACCTTCATTATAAAATTTTCTTTAATCATTACAAACTATACACACGCGCCATATATATCTCGATCTGATTAGATGTGTTGCGTCCATAAAAACAAGCGCATAAATAACTATTTTAAGGCCCTCTATCTATCTATCTCTTTATGTCTGTAACAGCCTGCAGCCAGCCTGTGACATAGGAATTTACAATCTGTTTTTACCTGCCTACACAATTCCAGTTAATTATCTACAAACTGACCGCAGCTTAACTTGTCTGCACCCCTCATCGTACTGTTTTGATATTTTGTAATTATCAATCATAAATTATTTATGTAAATTCTCTCGTCTTGCCTTGTTATTATATCGTCGGCGACGTGTCTGCGCCATGACCGAATACGCCTGCAACTAAACAACATTATTATAACATTCTGTATTACGTATCTATAACAATGAATATGATCACTTAATTATAGAAAATCATAATGTATATATAGGTAGGTAACATAGGATTAGGGATGTCATCTGACACTAGAGATAGGCTCACCATTGAGCAACATTTTGTACATGTATCTTGTGTATGGGGGCCGCGCGTCCCTTGCCCCCCCCCTCTCCCTCTCCCTGTTTCTGTGGGAACGAACCGCCATCCGAGCAGATGCGGATGCGGCCCGAGGGGGGAGCGGGGGGGGGCGGCGGGCGCGCGGGAGGCGGTGGTGCCGGGCGCGGGGTGGGCGGAATCGTGGATGGGTCCTTGAGCAGTGGCTCACAAGGGATGGCCCGTCTGCGGGGTCGCTTGCGCCGCGCGCGGCATCTGCGCCTTGTCTTACACTTAATGCAAACGAAAAGACATCGTCTGCGCCAGACGTGCATCCTGGCTGCACCCTTTATAAAAAAAATGTACTTCTTCTTATTTATAACTATAATGATGATCACCTAACTATAACATATCACTAATGTATTATATGTATCTAAATTAGGATTAGGAATGTCAGCTGACACTAGAGATAGGCTCACCATTGAGCAACATTTTGTACATGCATCTTGTGTATGGGGGCCGCGCGTCCCTTGCCCCCCCCTCTCCCTCTCCCTGTTTCTGTGGGAACGAACCGCCATCCGAGCAGATGCGGATGCGGCCCGAGGGGGGAGCGGGGGGAGCGGCGGGCGCGCGGGAGGCGGTGGTGCCGGGCGCGGGGTGGGCGGAATCGTGGATGGGTCCTTGAGCAGTGGCTCACAAGGGATGGCCCGTCTGCGGGGTCGCTTGCGTCGCGCGCGGCATCTGCGCCTTGTCTTACACTTAATGCAAAACGAAAAGACATCGTCTGCGCCAGACGTGCATCCTGGCTGCACCCTTTATAAAAAAATGTACTTCTTCTTATTTATAACTATAATGATGATCACCTAACTATAACATATCACTAATGTATTATATGTATCTAAATTAGGATTAGGAATGTCAGCTGACACTAGAGATAGGCTCACCATTGAGCAACATTTTGTACATGCATCTTGTGTATGGGGGCCGCGCGTCCCTTGCCCCCCCCCTCTCCCTCTCCCTGTTTCTGTGGGAACGAACCGCCATCCGAGCAGATGCGGATGCGGCCCGAGGGGGGAGCGGGGGGAGCGGCGGGCGCGCGGGAGGCGGTGGTGCCGGGCGCGGGGTGGGCGGAATCGTGGATGGGTCCTTGAGCAGTGGCTCACAAGGGATGGCCCGTCTGCGGGGTCGCTTGCGTCGCGCGCGGCATCTGCGCCTTGTCTTACACTTAATGCAAAACGAAAAGACATCGTCTGCGCCAGACGTGCATCCTGGCTGCACCCTTTATAAAAAATTGTACTGCTTTTTATTTATAACAATAATTATGATCACTTAACTATAACAAATCACTAATGTATTATATGTATCTAACTTAGGATTAGGAATGTCAGCTGACACTAGAGATAGGCTCACCATTGAGCAACATTTTGTACATGCATCTTGTGTATGGGGGCCGTGCGTCTCTTGCCCCCCCCTCTCCCTCTCCCTGTTTCTGTGGGAACGAACCGCCATCCGGGCAGATGCGGATGCGGCCCGAGGGAGGAGCGGGGGGAGCGGCGGGCGCGCGGGAGGCGGTGGTGCCGGGCGCGGGGTGGGCGGAATCGTGGATGGGTCCTTGAGCAGTGGCTCACAAGGGATGGCCCGTCTGCGGGGTCGCTTGCGCCGCGCACGGAATCTGCGCCTTGCCTTACACTTAATGCAAAACATAGACTGCGCCAGACATGCATCCTGGCTGCACCCTTTCTAAAAATTTGTACTTCTTATAATTATGATCACCTAACTAAAACAAATCATTTATGTATTATATATGTGTAACTTAGTATTAGGAATACTGCAATAATGTAACACTGGGCCCATTAAAATCTCTTCATTATATAAATAAAAGTCAAACGGCCCAGCTTCAACAACTAAGAATTGTAATTAAGCTATATCACAAGATGTAAAATAATTTTAAAAAACACTTGTAATCTGTAAGAAAAACCAATGTTATCAATAATAAGTAATATTAACTACCCTTAGTATAGACACACAGTTGTATCACTTAGCATAGTGTTGTCGATAATATACTCCCCAGGTCAGGGGTGTACTTGGCCTGGGAAAACTAAAAAAAAACCTAACCTAACCTAACCTAACCTTTTTTTTTTTTTTTTTTTTTTTTTTTTTTTTACGTGGGGAAATCCTCATGGATACCCGGGCACTCCGGGGGGAGCGGCCGGGTTATGTCAGACTCCTACTGACTAAAACCCCACGGCGTTCCTACCTGTCGCTGCCGGCTGGATATACGGGGGCGCCGAAGCATTCGTCCGCGTATCCAGCAGCGACGGCCTGATCGGAGGCCTCCTCTTCGTCGACGGCAGAGACCGGAGCTCTTGTCTCCGCCGTCTCCTCCTGAGTAGCGTGCGGGAACACACGCTCCACTACTCGGGCCCGATGTTGATGGGCGGCAGACTCCCCCGAGTCCGCCACCCTTGGGCCCATGTTGGTGGGAAGGTGGCTCAAAAAAGCCGCCCTCCGACGCCCGGTTCTCCTGCGGCGGATAGCCAGGGTGGTAGTGTCCTCCCTGTCACGTTCCGCCGCCTCCTTTGCGAGCATAACTCGCTCGCAAAAGGAGTGGAGTGCGTCCCACGATCTCTCGCTGTCAACCACAGCGCGAACCACGCTCGGCAGCGAGAGATCTGTCCCCACTTCGGCGCAGAGCTCGCTGCGCTCGCTTGCCCAGGCTGGGCACACCTCCAGCGTATGCTGTGCCTCCTCCTCGAGGCACCCGTCACAGTGGTGGCACTCGGCGGTCGGCTCCCTCCCGGCAATCCGACACAGATACCTCCCGAAACAACCGTGTCCCGAGAGGATCTGCGTCAACCGGAAGGTCAACGTGCCGTGCCTCCGCTCCAGCCACTCATCCATCACTGGACGGATGGCCTCGATGGTCCTAAGACCCGCACTAGGGTGCTCCAGCCTGGACTTCCACTCCTGGATGGCAAGCGTGCGCAACTGCGCCCTGCGCCCCTCCACCTCGCGTGGTGCCGGCGTCTCGCCCTGGGCCAGCGCCTCCTCACGCCAGAAATAGACTGACGCGAGGGCTCTCGCTTCAAGGTCCCATGGCAAGGACCCGGCCAGCACACACGCCGCTTCGCAGGAGATCGTGCGATATCCCCGTATAGCCCTGATTGCCACCACCCTCTGCGGTCTCCGCAAAAGGGCGATATTGCGGCGATTCAGGGCCTCCGCCCATACGGGAGCTCCGTACGTCACCATTGATCGCACGATCCCCAGGTACAGCCGCCTACAAAGGGCGCCCGGCTCGCCGGTGTTCGGCAGCAGCCGCCCGAGAGCAGCCGCCGCGCCCATCACCCTTGGCACCAGGCGCCCGAAGTGGGCTGTGAAATCCCACCGACCGTCGAGGACGAGACCTAAATATCTCATCGTCACCCCGACGTCTATGCGGACTCCACTCACGACGATATGGGCATCCCGAGGTGGCGCCTGCCGAGGCCCGTGAAAACACAGGGCCTCAGACTTGCTAAGGGCCACCTCCAAGCCCAACCGTCGTATCCGGCCCACAAATTGCGCCACTCCAGCGGTGGCGCGGTAGGCGGCTGTACTATACGTCGTGCCGCGGGCGGTGACCAGGGTATCGTCGGCGTAACACGTTACGTCGACACCCCGGATACACGGTACCCGCAGCACCCAGTCGTACCCGATGTTCCACAGGAGCGGACCCAGAACCGAACCCTGTGGAACACCGCACGACATTTCCCGTCGGCCCCAGCCCTCTCGGCCGGGGTAGACCACCGACCTTTCGGACAGGTAAGCCCCGATAACTCGGCGCAGGTACAGGGGCACTCCATGATACCGGAGCGCCTCCAGTATGCAGCTCCAGGGGAGGGAGTTGAATGCGTTGGCGATGTCGAGTGACACCGCCATGACAACCCCGCCCCGGGCAACTACCTCCTGCGCTTGGGACTTAACCCGCATCACCGCGTCGATGGTCGATCGACCCCTGCGGAACCCATACTGGCTCTCCGCCAGATCCGGACCCACACCCTCCAGGTGCTCGACGATCCGCCTAGCCACAACTCTTTCAAAGAGTTTGGCAATGTCGTCGAGCAGCACGATGGGCCGGTAGGCGGAGGGAGATTCCGCTGGACGCCCTTCCTTCCGGAGGAGAACCAGACGACCTGTCTTCCACCTCTGTGGAATTATGGCTTGAGCCAGACAGGCGTCGAATAGTCCCCTCAATCGAAGCTCCAGGGCGTCGGGGTTCAGGGCCAGAGCCAACACACGTCCCGGAACGCCATCGGGGCCGGGGGCCGAATTTTTGACACGAAGCCTCAAAACGGCCGCACCCAGCTCCCCCTGCGATACTTCCGGGACCACCTGAGTCACGTCCGGTAGTAGGGGCGCTGCGTCACGCGCAACCATCGCCGGGGGAAGGTGTTCCTCCCTGTGTGGAAACAGGGCCGAAACAACCTCCTCCCGGAGTCGCGGCTGGAGACTCTGTGTGATCGGGGGGGCCCAGGGGCGAAGTTTGCCCCTCACAGCCTTGTAGGGCCTTCCCCATGGATCACGATTGAGAGCCTCCAACGACTCCTCCCAAGCACGGGTTTTGGCGATGGCTATCGCCGTCTGCAGCGCTATTTTCTTCTCTCTGTAGGCGGCGTATAGGGCAGCAGTCTGGGCTTCGTCCCTGCGCCTTCTCCTGTGGTATCTGGTGTACCGGCGTCTAACCTCAACGCAAGACTCACGCAGTTGCGAGAGTTCCGCGGTCCACCAGTACACCTGATCTATAGGAGGACAAAGCCTGGCCCGGGGCATCGACGCGTCACACACCTGCGTCATCGCCTCCCGGAACCAGTCCGCTTCGTCCTCAACCACCACAGGTCCATCAGGCGCGGGCACCCAGGACTGAACCATCGCCGCCTCCTTTGCCACGTCCGTGTCGAGGGCTTTAAGCCGCCATCTTGGACTCATCCCATTCGGGGGCCGAATCGGGCTATCCGGTACTCTCTGGAGCAGAGCGGAGACGTCGAACCGAATATATCGGTGATCCGACAATGTCTCCACGTCCTCCAGAACTTCCCAGCCTCGGACCCGGCGTGCCAGGGCGGAGGTCGCAAACGATACGTCCACGATCGATCCACCCTGATACCGCACGCACGTGTTTACCGACCCCCGATTGAGGACCGATAGGCCATTTGCCAGGAGCCAATCCCCCAAGAACTCACCCCTCGCATCGGTTGCGGGAGATCCCCACGCCACAGACTTGGCGTTGAGATCCCCGACCACCAGCACGGGGTGAGGATGGCTCCGTCCGATCAGGGCCCCCACCTCGTCCATAAAGGACTCGAATTCGGCGAGGGACCTGTTGGGAGAAAAATAGACCCCTATGGTCATTATCTCTCCCAACAACGCCGCGACGCATCCCCTACCCTTCGCTACTTTTTCGAAGGGAGGGGAGCCAGCGGCGCCCCGACGGACAAGGGCAACTAGGCCATCTCGGTCCCCAACCCAGTCATCACCGGGAGGGATGAGGTACGGCTCAGGCACCACAGCCAGCTGTATCCTCCACTGCGCCATGCTCTGGACTAACAAATCCTGAGCTCTGGCACAGTGGTTGATATTAGCCTGCAGCAAGCGAAGGGCGTGCGTTATTCCGTTGACATCGGAACCACCACTTCGCCCGCTGCCGCGCTGGTGCTTGGCTGTGGGCTAGCCGATGCGGCTGCTTTAGCCCTCGACTTCTTCTTTTTCTTTTTGCTGGGCGGCCGGGCCGCGACGCAAGCCTTGTTCCCAAGTTTGTGGGTCGCCGGCTTTCCTGCAGCCTCGCACACCGTACAGTGTGGCGCGGCAGAGCACTCACCGGCTTTATGGCCAAGCTGGCCACACCGGTAGCACTGTCCGCCACGGTCCACTTCCGACTGACACTGCTCCCTGACGTGCCCACACTCCAGGCATCGGAAGCAGCGCGTCGGCCGCGCCTGCAGGAGCTTTACCTGTGCCGACACCCAGCCGACCAGCAAGCGCTCCTTTTTTCCCAATATTTTATTGGCAGCTGCAGCAGGGCAGCTAACAACAACTGACCCGAGGCCTTGGTGACCCCAGCGAATCACACCCGGCCTTATGGATTCCTTTGGACATCCACCAAACTTGGCCAACGCGGCCTGAACATCCTCAGGAGTTACCGAGTCGTCCAGATCCATGATGCGCAGATTCACACACTTCACGGGCCTGGAGACACGGACGTCTTCCTCCTTGAAGGCCTCCCTCAGCGCTGCTGCGAGGGAGTCTGCCTTCTCACCGCTATTTTCGCCAGGCACCATAAAAATGCGGGCGCCCGTAGCGGCCGTTTTAAAACGTAGGCCGGGGATGCCCAGGCTAGCCGGGTCCACCTTTCCTCGGGCCTCTTTTATTGCAGCCGCATATGTCACGCCCCTCTCCAACGCGGACGGCTGCAGTTTGATAACTACAGCCGCCGTGCTTGGGACGCGAACTCGCGGCTGTTGTTGCCGCTGCGACTGCTGCCTCTGTGTCGGCGCAAAAGTAGTCTGCGCCTGGGGCTTCCGCTTACCGCGCGCCCCCACCTCAGACCAGGGCTCACTCTGAGCTGTCGGGGCCGGCGGCAAAGAACGCGGCCCTTGGGCTGTTTCTTTAGCGATAGGGGCACCGCTCTTTTTACCCCTTCGCTTCTTTCCTCCACGTCGAGTGCCCAGACCAACGTCTGATGCCTCCGGCGCGGGAGCCCTACCCTTTTTCTCACGTGGCAAAGGCGCAACATCAGCCCCCCGCACACTCGCAGAAGTCGCGAGATTCGTGAGTGCAGGAGGAGGCGCTCTAAGCCGATCAGCGGCTAGCGGTGGCCGGGTACGTTGCTCGGGAAGCAACCTCCCGTCCAGCGCAAGCGCCTCGAACCGGGCGCTCATCATTACCCCAACCTGGGTGAGGATTTGGCGCGATAGCTCCTCTTTGTCACCCAATGGGGTGGACGAAGGCTGTGGCGCCACTGTGTTCCCTGTCGGAGCTCGCTGCATATCAGCTCTTAATTGAGCCAACTCCTTTCGCATTTCTGCGAGCTCCGATTTAAGGCTGGCATTTATTGCTAGCAGCCTTTGGTTTTCCCCATTAGTGGTGCGGGACTGCAAGTCCTGCACCGTATCTTCTATCGCAGCTGCAGCGACCTGAAGATCGTGGGAAAATGAGCCTTTGAGATTTAAGGATCTCTTGGCGACCTTGTAAATTATCGCCACGGAATCCTCAACTCTCTTACTCAACGCATCAGCCGTCGCGGTGATATCCGCCGACGGCTTCTTTTTAAATCTGTCCGAGGCAGACTGGAGCCTCTGTGACAAAACTGCCACCTCCTGCTCAGCCTGTTGCTCCGCCGCTGCGCGTTTCGCAGCTACAAGCTGAGCCCTCTGACTGTACGGGCCTGTCAAAGGTTGACGGGCTGTACCTCTTCCTCTATGTCCTGTATGGATTTTCCGGGACCTGTCAAGGCTGGAGGCGCTGTCGGATCCGGAGTAACCTCCGGAATGCGTCCGCTTTCTCACCCAAAATCGGCCTTTGGTATTGGATTCAGATGGCTCGGACGTCACATCCATGCCCACATCCTGAGCTCCAACACTTCTCTCTTCTCCCGCTTGTTGCACAGTTCTCTCCAGAACCACGCGACAGTCCTTTATAACTCCTTCTTCGCGCTCAATACGTGAACGACAGGTTGCCCCCCCAGATACGATGGGGCTGAGTGCCGAGGCACCAAGGGATTCCCCAACCAATTGGTTGGGACCCTCCTGGGTAGTTGTTACACTGTTCGTTGCTGCCATATTGTCCTTTTTTAGAGGGTGAGGTCCCTCGAATGACGCCCTTGGGACTGGGTTCCCCCCAGCCATACATCCCATCGCCAGGCGCCAGAGCTTAGGATTTGGGTAATTTTTTAAGGGGTTTTCTTCCCCGCGGTTCCGAAGAACCCCCGGTCCTGTCAATCCAGGATTACGGGTTGAGCCGACGGTGGCCGAAGCCTGTCTGCCAGAAGAAACCGGCAGACCCATCGCCTCACGCGGCAATCCAAAAGACTCCGCCAGACATCCGGAGACGTCTCCTCCACTGTGTTGCTCTTAGTCAGGCCCCTCCCCCCGTGCCTCCCGGTATGGGTGGCCCTGCCGGTATAGCCACGGGGATCCTTGGGACACGCAAGCCCCCCCACCACGACAAGGTGGCAACACGACGGGGGGGAACCTAACCTAACCTAACCTTTTTTTTTTTTTTTTTTTTTTTTTTGGTAACCCAGGGGAATCCTGCATGGATACCCGGCAGCCTCGGGGGAGGCGACCGGGTTATGTCAGACTCTTACTGACTAAACCCCTGGGGTGTTCCTTCTCTCGCCGTTTGGTGCGGGGCTGCGGGACACAAAGCCCTCAACCGCCTGCCCCGCCGGCGTCGCTCGTTTGAGCCCTTCTCGGCGGGGCGGGGCTAAGTTTAATTGTTAACTTAGCCCCGCCTCGCTCCTTCCGCTGGAGGCGCCCAGGAACACTTGGGCGCCTCCAGCATGGGACCTTTGTGCAGGTGGTGACCCCCCGATCAACCACCCACGGTCCCCGGCGTTAGGGCGGCAACCGGGCCGCAAAGGCCCGACGCCGCCCACCGCGTCTGCGGCGGCGAATGGGGAGCGAGTTAGCATCGTCCTCTCGCTCCCTTTCCGCCGCCTCCTTCCGTGACATTACATCGTCACAGAAGGTCGCGGCCGCCCTCCACGCCTCCTCGCTACTGACCATGGCCCTTAAAAGGGCCGGCAGCGAGAGGTCACCTCCAACTGTCGCGGACAAGGCGGCGCGAGGGATCGCCCAAGCTGGGCACTCCTCGCGCGTGTGCTGCGCCGTGTCCGCGACACCAGCCACACAGTGGTGGCACATCTCCGTGGGCTCTCTGCCCACCACCCGACACAGATATCGACCGAAGCAGCCGTGCCCGGTGATCATCTGCGTCAGGTGGAAGGAGAGAGCCCCGTGCCCCCGTTCGAGCCATGTTTGAAGAATGGGAACCTAACCTAACCTAACCTAACCTAACCTAACCTAACCTAACCTAACCTAACCCAGTAACACCAAACATACGGTCGAGACAACATCTGCTCCGCGCATTTAATCCGTAAAAAATAGTTAAAGTGAATATTTTTACACAAAGTTTTTGTGAA
Source organism: Polyploca ridens (assembly GCA_951394255.1). Lineage (NCBI taxonomy): Eukaryota > Metazoa > Arthropoda > Insecta > Lepidoptera > Drepanidae > Polyploca > Polyploca ridens. The sequence goes on from OX596245.1 coordinate 194,893, forward strand.
GTGAAAGTTACAATCCCAAATCACCAGGATTCATGTGGGCAAGTCGCCACACCATCAGACTTCGGAGTAATTCAGCGTGAACTTCGGGAACTAATAACAACCCAGCCTGTGCAGGTACAAAGTGCAACTATTCGTCTTTCTGTTGTCCTCAACGAGATCTATCTGCTGGTTTTGGAAATTCCGAGATCGGATTATAATCAGCGGAGTTATAAGCGACAGAAATTACTTGAAAACAACCTCAAATTCACGGAAAATTCCATATTTCCGGTGAAACGAGGTCGCACGCGCACGAGGCAGGGCTCCCATACCGGCTCGGAGACTCCGCAGCCCACATCGCTTCATCGTCACAGCACTCAACGCGTCACACACACGACGGTAAGCCGACGTCACATCGAAGCTACGAGAACCATCTAGAATATTCCACCGGCTACGTCATCGGCCACTCTAGATTTTCATCGGTTCTCGTCGGGTATCATCGGGCTTCGTCGTCGTCTTCAAACTGTCATTCCATCTACGTCATCCAACTGACGTTAGTTAACATAAGTGTACCCCCTCTACAGGTACCCCCTCGCCCCCGACAACCAACCCCCTCTCCCTAACTTCCAAACAGGAGGACCCAGAAACCAGATTTGGGGCTCAAACTTCTCGTATTGAGGAGCCCCACAAACTGGTCCTGTCAGTTTGAGTCAGCCCCCCGCCACCCCATACCCCGCCCCCCTCAGACCAAGCTCTTAACCAAAGGAGATAAAACCTTACATCTTGGGCTCCAGGAACTTGGCTTGAGGAATCCTATCAGCTGGCCCTGTCAGATCGTCCTTCCCCTTCCCCCTCCCCCTTACCTCACCCCCCTCAAAGTCGACCCACGAGACCTCCCCCCCCCCAACTCCCCCTCCATACCTCACCCCGCCTCAAGCTAACTTCTTAACGGAGAGAGTTAGTACCCTACATTTTGGGCTCTGGGAACTTGGCTTGAGGAGCCCCATCATCTGGCCCTGTCAGATTTTTCTTCCCCCCTCCCCCTCACCCATACCTCTCCCCCCCTTAAAGTCGACACACGAGACCTCCCCCCCCCCCAACTCCCCCTCCATACCTCACTCCCCCTCAAGTTAACTTCTAAACGGAGAGAGCTAGTACCCTACATCTTGGGCTCCAGGAACTTGGCTTGAGGAGCCCCATAATCTGGCCCTGTCAGATTCCCCCCCCCCTCCCCCTCAGCCTTACCTCACCCCCCCCCCCAAGGTCGACACCCGAGACCTCTCCCCCCCAACTCCCCCTCCATACCTCACCCCCCCTCATCCTAACTCCTAAACGGGTTGTCCTACAGACACGTGCGAGGGGTCGTTAGAACCGGTACAAAGAGGGCTACATTTTGACCCCTGTGAATATTCACTTTTAAGTCCCATTCTATATTTAAAATATTATATAAGTTTATTTTTGTAACATTGTAACACTGTAAAATTGTAACTCACTTCTTACTTGTTACTGTTTACATTTTACATCACAAGTAAATAAAATGTCAACATCAAAACCATCAATGTCCAAAATCTCAGCCACAGAGGCGGCGTCGCAGAGGCCTGCACGTTCACTAAGGGAGAAAGTCTTGACAAAAACATCGTCAATAAAGTCACTTAAATCAGACCAGTTGGCCCGAACATCTCCCCTGGAGCGAGTGCCCGAAGCGCCGAAAGCGACGTCGGACAGCGACCACCCCACACTACAACGCAGCATGGGATGGGACGCTCCTGTGGAAATCCCAGTACCAACCTCAGAGGCCCCGGAAACAGATATCGAGGACTCCGATATCTCATCGGTGGGGTCTGAGGTTCTTCTGAACAGAAGGGTGAGCCTCCTATTCACCTCTCCACGAAAGGGAACGGGAGTGGAGATGGACGCAGCATCAAAGGTAGCTAACGACCTGCTACAAAGGGGTAAAGCGGCATTAGAGGCATCGGGTAATATGAAGAGGGAGTACCGTACGTCAGCCCTCGACAGCCTGCAGGGCCTCTACGAAACAGTCCTGTCCGTGGCAGACTCAAGAGCGCGCCACAAATTCAACCTAGAGAAGGAGCGCTCAAGGCACGCACAAGAGTTGGTGCGAGTAGAACGAGCGCACACCAAGGAGCTTGTGGGAGTGAGGCAGAGCCTCGTCACCGAGCTGGGTCTGGCTAGGGCGGACATCGCGGACACCCTAAAGGAGGCAAAGGCGGTACGTAGCTGGCTTGGCTACGAGACCGAGGAGCCCTTTAGGGGCATAAGGGAGGTCAAGCAGGCGGTCTCGGACTTGGAAAGGGCAGTTACCACCAAAGCGGAGAACGTCGGAACGACACGCTCGGGCCTTTCAGAAGATCCCAGCCTCAAAAACTTCGAGGCAGGGATCACAAAACTGGGCTCGAACATAACTACAGTGTCGAACCAAATAGACGCCCTCCGGAGATCTCTAGAAGAATTAAAAACAGAGGTCTCCAAACCATCAGAGGTGACTGCGGTGCCCCCATCGACGGTTCCCGAGGCCCTTATATTAAAAATGGAAGCAGACATAAGTGAAATAAAAAAGATGTCCTTGGCAATTAGTCAAAGACCCACAACACAAATCCCCACACCAGCACCACAAATAGACATCGTAAAATATATAAAGCCCCTCTCGGAGAGACTGGACATGGTGTCGTCGGACATCCGAGTTATGCGGGACAAAAAACCCCAGGAGCCGCCAATGGTAGTGCCAAACCTGGAGGCGGAAATGGCAATCTCGGAGGTCCGGCAGCAACTAGTGTCCCTAAAAGAGGGAGTGACAGAGCTGCAGAAAAGACCTGCACCTGGCCCAGCCACAACACCAAAACCGGACGCAACTGCGGATCCGAAGCCGGCCATAACCTACGCGCACATTGCTGCGAGACCACCACCACCCCCACTTAGACCGAACCACACACTAATCGTCTCATCATCCGACCCCAAAAACACCGGGGACGATCTGATAGAGAGAATAAGAGTGGCTCTCGACACAAAAACAAGCGGGGCAAAGGTGGACAGGTTCCGGAAGGCCAAGAACCAAAAGGTCGTTCTGAGCTGTGGCACGAAGGAAGACCTCAGTTTGGTCCAAGCGCAAGTCCAAACCAACAAAACCCTGAAGGCGGAGGTGGCGAAGATGAGCAACCCTCAGGTAATCATCTGGGATGTGCTCTCCTACCTGAAGGATTCCGAAATACCAGAGACCCTCTTAGTCCAAAACAAGGGACTCCTGAAAGGAATCGACACGAAGGGGAGCACATTACGGGTCATGTACCGGAAAAGGGCCCGCAACGAAAAAACGTGTCATGTCGTACTGGAAGTGTCTCCATTAATTCACAAAAAATTCTTGGAGGCAGGAAAGGTCCACATTGACATTCAATGGAGGCCTATAACAGACCACTCACCACTAGTGCAATGCACAAAATGCCTGGGCTTTGGCCACACCAGGAAACTCTGCCGGGAAAAGGACGACCTCTGTCATTTCTGTGGGGACGTCCATTCTTGGGAGAAGTGCCAGCCGAGGCTCACAGGAAAAACACCAACATGCATAAATTGTAAAGCACTCAAAATGGTGGGTCCAGACATAGCACACACCGCCTTCAGCAGTGACTGTCGCGAAAGGGAGAAATGGGACGCGATAGCCAGATCGCGGGTTTTCTATTGTTAAGGGCACCCCAAATAGACATCACCTAATCCCCCGTAGAATAGACGGAACAGGTTTGCACTTCATCCAAGCAAACCTGCAACGCTCCAAATTAGCAACAGCCGAATTGTTCCAGGTGGCAAAAGACAAAAATATCTCAGTGGCCCTAGTACAAGAACCGTACGTTGGGAAAGCTGGGGTACTCAAGTCAAACCCTGGAACACAAGTCATCCAGTGCACCCTAAACCGACAAAAACCAGTGAAGGCAGCAATCATCGTTTTCGGTGACCAGCTGGAGGTAATTCATGACCCCCAGCTTGTGACTGAAACGGAGGCGGCTGTACTACTGGTTGGAGGGGAACTGAGGCTGGGAGTAGTATCCGTGTATTTCGAGGGGGACCAAAATATAGAATCAAACATAGAGAGATCTAAGACCTTCTGTCGAAGACTCAATACAGCAAATTTAATTATCGCAGGCGACGTAAACGCCTGGAGTCACTGGTGGGGAAGCAGCTCTGAAGATCAGAGAGGAGCAGCATACAACGCCTTCCTTAACGAATCAGGATTCCAGATTCTCAACACTGGAGACACGCCCACATTCGAAACATTCAGAAGAGGCAGAACGTACACGAGTATAGTAGACGTAACAGCTTGTAGTACGCCACTTCTGGGTAAAGTAGAAAACTGGAAAGTGGACAGAGACCTTACCACTTCGGACCACAACGCCATCACCTTCACTCTGCGATTGGGCAAGGCCCTAGAACCCCTAAGGCCAATCACCACGCGGAGGTATAACACCAAGAAGGCAAAATGGTCCGAATTCAAAACATCATTCAGGGTCTCTCTAGAGGAGAAAAACATCACCTCCCACTCCATAGTGAAAACTGGAACTCCGGAGGAGTTAGAGGACATCATCACAGCCTATACTGAAGCCATCCATGAATCTTGCTCGGAAACTATCCCTAAAATGGGAAAGTGGAGCGGGAATCCAAAACCCCCATGGTGGTCGAGGAAGCTAGATGATCTAAAAAGAGATGTCCTAAGGAAAAAGAGGCGAATAAAAAATGCCGCTCCCACCAGAGCGCAATTCGTCATCGACGAATACCAACAAGCCAAATTGGAGTACGCAAACGAGGCGGAAAAGGCCCAAACATCCAACTGGAAGGAGTACTGCACGACTCAAGACAAGGAGAGTATGTGGGACAAGATATACCGGGTAATCAGGAAGAGCGCTAAAAGGCAAGAAGACGCGCTCCTGAGAAACCAAGACGGTAATACCCTCAATCCCCAACAGTCGGCAGAGCTCCTTGCAGTCACATTCTACCCAGACGACACTGTGGCAACAGACACACAAAGCCACACAAAACTACGGGAACTGACAGAGAAGAACATCACAGACCTACCCGGGGACGATCCGCCATTCACATCGGCGGAACTAGAGTTAGTGCTCCAAACGCTTAACCCTAAAAAAGCCCCGGGACCTGATGGGCTTACCGCAGACATCTGTACTGCGGCCATCCGCTGCGAGTGGGAAGTGTTCATGGGCATCGCAAACAAATGCCTGCTCTTAAAGCACTTTCCAAAGCAATGGAAAATAGCCCATGTGGTCATACTCAGGAAACCGGGTAAAGAAGACTACACACATCCTAAGTCTTACAGACCCATAGGTCTCCTCTCAGTTCTCGGAAAAATTGTCGAAAAACTCATGGTAGGCCGTCTCCAATGGCATATCTTCCCCACCCTAAATAAAAAACAATACGGCTTCATGCCGCAAAGAGGCACCGAGGACGCCCTCTATGACCTAGTAGAGCACATACGGGAGGATGTCAACAGAAAAAACATCGTCCTAGTAATCTCACTGGACATAGAGGGTGCCTTCGACAATGCATGGTGGCCAGCTCTCAAACAACAACTAAAGCGGAAAGGTTGTCCACAAAACCTCTACAAGCTGGTAGACTCATACCTCAATGACCGCCAAGTCCAGGTCAACTATGCCAGAGCAACATACGGGAAGGAAACGACGAAGGGATGTGTCCAAGGCTCCATAGCCGGACCAACTTTTTGGAACGTGATCCTAGACTCGTTGTTGCACAAACTGGAAAGTGAGGGAGTATACTGCCAAGCTTTTGCGGACGACGTGGTTCTCGTATTTACGGGCCAAAAAATCAACATCCTGGAGCAAACAGTCAACAACACCTTGGAGACAATAGTAGAATGGGGTATACAAAACAAACTCAACTTCGCATCGCATAAAACCAACGCGATGCTTCTAACAAAGAAGCTGAAGTATGAAGCCCCAAACCTCTCCATGGCTGGTACTAGACTCAACTTGGTTGAAGAAATCAAGCTCCTTGGCCTCGTAATAGACAACAAACTCACGTTTAAATCTCATGTCGCCGCACAATGCAAGAAAGCTGCGGATATTTACAAACAGCTAGCGTGTGCAGCCAAAGTGACGTGGGGATTAAACGGAGAGGTAACGAGAACCATATACGTCTCAGTAATAGAGCCCATCATGACATACGCCTCTAGCGCCTGGTCACGGGCGGTAGACCTCCAACAAATAAATAAACAGCTCAACACAATTCAAAGAGGTTTCGCTCAAAAAATCTGCAAGGCGTACCGCACAGTGTCGCTAACGTCAGCACTTGCCTTGTCTGGAATACTCCCACTCGATCTGAGAGTACAAGAGAGCGCGAACCTGTATAAAGTTAAAAAACACCTTACTAACAACTACCTTCCCCCTGGAAAGGAGCTCGAGAGTGGAATCGGGTACCTAGATCAACCCCATCCATCCACATATACAACCACCAACTTTGAGCTTCTGGAGAAAGCGGAATCAGAAACCCTAAACAACCACCAAGTAACCGGCCCCGAAATCTATACGGACGGCAGCAAAATAGAGGGCAAAGTAGGTGCTGCCGTCTCTTGGTGGGAGGAGGGAAAGGAGACCGCCTACTCCACTTTCAATCTGCATCCCTCATGTACAGTCTTCCAGTCGGAAATGTACGCACTCCACAGGGCGACTCAAATGGCGAAAAACAGTAGGGAACCCATCGTGAGCATACTAAGCGACTCAAGATCTTCGCTTGACCTACTGAAAAATCCCAAACCGAGTCATCCCCTAGCGAGATCCATCAAGGAGTGCATTGAGGAGATCAGAACAGAGGGAAGAGAGGTGCGGCTGTTCTGGTTGAGGGCACACGTGGGCACCGCTGGCAACGAAAGAGCCGATGAGCTCGCAAAGTCGGCGGCACTCACCATAAACACCCAAGACTACGACAAAATCCCCCTGTCCTTCGTCAAGAGGCAAATAAGAGAGGAATCGGTCCGCATATGGCAGGACCGATACGATACCTCCACCACGGGGGCGGTCACCAAGATGCTCTTTCCAAACGTTGACAAAGCGTACAGAACGGTGAGAGCAGTAAAACTGACGCCCTACCAAGTGCAAGCCTTCACAGGACACGGCGGGATAGCCGAATACCTTCACAGGTTCAAACTCAAAGACAGCCCCGGATGTGAGTGTGACAATACCATCAGCGAGACCGTGTGGCACATAATCCTTGACTGCCCACGTTTTCTGGCAGCCCGACGAGATCTAGAGACCGAGATAGATACGCGGTTAGATCAGTCGGTTCTACAGGAAATCCTTGCAGACACCAAAATGAGAGCACACTTCTTAGACTATGTGGACAACATCTTCCGCATAGTCGTGAGAAGAAATAGCACCCTCACCACAGACCCCCAACATCAACAACCAACAACCCCAACGCCTATTATCCACGATTCCATCCCACTGCAACCTACCATCACATTGCAGAACATTGCTCCAAACCATATGCCCGTCAGGAAATTCCTAGCATGCGGAGAGCAAGGGAAACCGGGAATCAGGATAAAAAGGACTTCATGGACACCAACACCGAGAGACTCGGCATAAGCTTCTGCTTTGTGGGCGCTCGAAACCGCGTTGGCATATCACCGGGCCTAGCCGCTCTGATGAATGGGAGCACAACAAAAACGTGCATGAAACGCAAAACATTCGACGCGTTACCTGTAACGGAGATACTCGGCAACCCCTGCCGGATGGTGCGAACACAAAACAAATTGATCGCACTATTCGTGTGGGGAGAGAGGACACCGTTTGAACAGGCGTGCACCGTGCTTTCAAAAATCGGAGAGGCGGAGACGGAGGAGTCCCGCATAATAAGTATCGACGCAATGGTGGTCGAGTACCAGAAGGGTGAAGTCGCCGACCAATATGGTTGCATAATCGCCTCCAAAAACCATGAGGTGATCGCGTACGAGGACAGAGGGGAAGTCTTGAGCTTCCTCAAAGTCCCCAGACGCGGAGAAGCAACCGCGACTAATAACCCAGAACAGGACTCACAAAAACCAAGCGGATCAGAGAGACTCCAACAGAGAGTAGCCGACGCAAAAGCAGCAGCAGAGCAGAGTGTCAGTCCGGAGGAGGGACAAAAACAAAAAAAGAGAATAGGAGCGTTCCAAACCTTCATTAAAGCAGCAGTAAGAGGGGTTCAATCTAAAATTTCAAAAGCTGTAGCAACACAATCAGCGGCAGTGGAGAAATTTACGAGAGAGCCCCCCTTAGGTCCAAAAACAACAAAAAAAACGAGGACGAGAGCCGACATGGGGCAGGTCATCCCACCATCTCGCATACCAGCAACGAGTCTAGAAGACCACGCATTTAACGCTTTTCTCGAGTTCATTGCGATCACAAGAGCGACCAAAGAGGTCAATCTTTTGACTTGCAAAAACATCATGCAAGCCTTCCAGCATCAAAACGAGTGTTTGCTGAAGGTCCTACTCGAGGAGGCGGATGCAGCCATATATAATACCGAAACATCCCAAGTCCTTAAGGGACAAATGTCTGGGGACTATATGGCAGCATACAATGCAACAAGTGGCTTCGTGACCTCAGTTGAAGGGGAGAAAAAAGGAGATGCACCACCTACATTTATTACTTCTATTCTTGATGACATTTTATAATTTTACATTTTGCAATTTAAATACTATGACATTTCCAGAAAATACCAGTTACAAAAAAAAAAATTTTTTTTTATGGATACAAGTTTTACAGCTATTGAATTTAAACACGAATTTTTCTACTATTACAATTTTTTGACTTATTGGCTATAGGTACATACTTTGATTTTATAATTTTGTTTACAACCTTGCTTGTTACTGGGCCACAGATGGCGACCCCGCTTTAATTTGTGCCTCCACTACAGTTAGGTCTCTGTTTTTAATGGCCATTTTAAGGTTGAGTGACCATATGTCATTTGAAGTTGCCTCCATCGCCCGCTTCGCGAATCTGCCTATCGCGTCATCACCGTCATCTGTGTAGTATACACAGCTGACGGTGTGTCGCGACACTGCTACCACCGCATGTGGGACGCTCTCGTGGATTTGCAACTTCTTAGGTCTTGTCTGGAGGATGATCACCGACTCGTACGTTGCTCCCTGAGCTTCATGTATGGTGAGGACGCGCGAACCTGTGCCGTTCCCGTATCCCTGGTTGATGAGGGATGCCTTTTCTTCCTGTGTATGAACTAAGAAAAGGGTGTTTGGGAGATCGCTAGGTATCTGCGCGTCTGTGTACCTCTTCAGCTTTAGGGAGTGTACGATGTGTTTTGATGAGTATATACCGGAGTATATCTCATTTAGGGCGTATGCTACATAGACCATACCATAGAGCCCATTATTCTGTATGCCGCAAGCGTATGGGCACAGGCCGCCAAAAAGCTAGGTACAATCAAACAGCTAGGAGTAGTGCAGCGCGGAATCGCTTTAAGACTGTGCAAGGCCTACCGAACGGTCTCCCTAAACTCGGCACTGGCGCTAGCTGGGTTACTCCCTCTCGACCTGCGAGTCCAGGAGGCGGCCTCGCTATATGAGGCTAGGGGGGGGGTGCCTCAGCCAGCTCTGGGAGACAGGGAGGTCGAGCGGATGGCCTCAGCGATCAAGACCCCACATCCCGCGGAACGCAACAATATAGAGCTTGTAAGTCTGGTAAACCAAGAACATCTCAGTACGCATAGCGATTACGAAATTCGCATATTCACGGATGGAAGCAAGATTGAGGGTGGGGTTGGTGCTGCGTTATCCATTTGAGACAGCGAGCGCGAAGCCAAAACCCTCAAACTTCCTCTATCAAAGTACTGTACGGTTTACCAGGCAGAGCTACTAGCGATATGCAGGGCAACTAGGGAAATAAGAAAACACAAATCGCGATCGTTCGGAGTGTACAGTGATTCCATGGCAGCCCTCTTAACAGTCAAGAACCATAACTGCCTCCATCCCCTGGCAGTGAAAGCAAGAGAAAATATAAGATCCGCATCTCTCCAGAACAAAGTTGTACACTTGTTCTGGATAAAAGCACACGCAGGATTGGAGGGAAATGAGAGAGCCGACGAACTGGCAAAGGAGGCTGCCATGAACGCTAAGAGAAAACCAGACTATGATAGGTGTCCGGTTTCACACGTCAAGCGGAACATTCGCGCGGTGACGCTCGACGAGTGGAACCGAAGATATGTAACCGGCGAAAGCGCCTCTATAACAAAGTTGTTTTTCCCAGATGCGATTGCGGCATATAGAATAATTAGGAAGACAGAAATAACCTATATACGAACACAATTCATGACGGGGCACGGTGGGTTCTCCGAATACCTGAATCGTTTCAAGTGTAAAGAGAACCCATCGTGCATCTGCGACTCCGCGAAGAGTGAAACCGTGCCGCATATATTACTCGAGTGCCCAGTATTTGGCAAAGAGCGTTTTGAGATTGAGCAGGCCTTGGAAATCAAATTAGAATCCAATAGCATAAAAGATATAATGATAGGAAAACATAGAGAAACGTTCTTAAACTACTGTCAGAATGTTGCGGAAAGTAATAAAAAGAAACAAAACTGTGTAAGAAACTATGTTATCATAATATAATGATATATATTAAAGAATAGCATAGAATATAAAAAGATAGATATTGTAAAATTGTACTAGTAAGCAGTAGTTTATAATATAATAGAAAATTTGAAATGTAACAAGTGTAAACTAGAAATAAGGTGTATAAATAAAAATTAAGTAATTTTGTAAGCTTAGATTGAACCTATTGTATTTAAAATAAAAATGTCATAAAATGTGTATTAGCATAAGAAATAAAAAACCTTTTGTCGTCTTAGTCTCCCCAAATAAATAGATATTAAGCATTTCCGAAAAATATACATAGAATAGAGTAGATTAGTTTTGATAAATGGGAATCCCACCCATGACGGTAATGAAAGATGATGGATAAAAGAAAGAAATAGTATGTAGCATGAAAGTGCGAGAGGAATAACTGCGAGAACTGGAATGAAAGAGAATTTGCTGAAAATAGGCTCCAATAAAGTTGGAGGTAGAAGTATATAAAAAAAAAAAAAACCTAATCGAGGGTACGAGAGGCTAAATGAAATAAAATAAAATCACCAAAGTTTTTGATATTTAAAGATTGGAGCGCATGATATGATTCATAAAACACGTTTGTTAATACCTGCAATTCTTGAAAATTACCAGATTTAACTGCTGGATAATTTAAGAATTTATCTAAATATGTCAAAGCTAAGATACGTTTGTTTTGGTAACGTTCGATTAAGGCGTCGAAAACAACTTCATAATTATTGGCCGTCATTAGAATCCCTTTTACAATCGACAAGGCGGGTCCGCGTAAACACGACACAAGGTAATGGTATTTTTCTATTTGTGATATAGAATTATTCTCATGAATTAAGTGAACAAACGTATCATAAAACGTTTGCCAGTTTTCGATGTTGCTATCAAATTTAGGTAGATCAAGTTTAGGTAAACGCGCATTGACTTTGGAATTCCCGGAATGCGTGAGATCGGAGTCGACTCGCGCCGGCGACGCGCCGCCCGCGCCCGCGGCCGAGCCGTCCGCTGGCGATCCGGTGACGTTGAAGCTCTTCTCGCATATCGGCAACGTGCTACCCGCTGCGATCACCGCATAATACAATTCGTCAAAATATGAAACCATAGAATTTTGGTTAATTTGTACATCGGGTTTGATTGCTAACTCTAAAGTTTGTATTTCATTACACAACGAACCAAATTCTTCGCGAATTGAATGAACTCGAGTGTATCTCGACTTGAACGCCGATATCTTTGAACGATCTTGAACCATTTCGTTAGATAAGTCGTAAAGGATTTGCATAGCTCGGAATACATATTCGCGTTGTGATTGAAGTATTTTAAGTTTACTTGCTTCCATGTTTAGTTCGAAGCTAAAAATGAAATAATGTTAGATAGGTACTTAGGTGTATGAAGGTATATGAAACCAATCTAGGTGTAGGTGGAGTGTGTAAGTACCTACTTACATATATAAGTTTTATAATGTAAATGTAACATAAATACCATAAAATATTGTTACGAATTCTATAAAATTTATAAAATATTTTGGAGGTAGGTTCCAATCTTATATGAAGACTCGAACAAAATGTAATGAAGATGTAATGCTACTAAATTGTAATGACTTGTGAATCCGTATAGTATCACTGTACGTATAACCAACACAATTTTATAAGGTTATACCTAGTTTTACAATGAAATGCGTAATTTTGCTTATTTCTCAGAGTTTTCGATCGAAATTGAACCTGAGATTAACAGAATACTGTTTTTCCATAGGTATTCGCGCTCGTAATGGACCAACTTTATGTTTTGAACTAATAAAGTAAAGTTTTTTTTGTAACTAGCTTTGTCTGGCTGGTCAACCCAAGAATTTACCAGGCTAAAAGATGGAGATATAGGAAACTGAATAGGCACTTACAAGGTCTCACGTTCCACCACAACACTGTTATTTTTGTTGATTGATTGTTAATTTTTTAATATTGTCGAGATAGCGGCCGCTTCGGTTCGTTTTTTAATTAAAGATGTCTGCTGCACAGTGTTCTTTCACTCACAAAGTATATCATTCGCCGTGAGAGGGCGACACCGTACATTGATTGTAGTTTGTGGGTTTTAGGCGCGAAATCGCAAGTAAGGATTTAGGAAAGGGATGGAAATGAAGGAAAATTAGGGATTATCTCTAAGCCTGTTCACTCAGTGACTCGCGTTCAGCGCTGAAATCCATAGTCAACGCTCCTCCGACCCTCCGAGGTTGGGTTGAGAATGTCCTCACCTTATGTCCTCCCAGAGTAGCACGTGGGAACACAAACACTCCAAAAAAAGACGTTTCTTGTATTTGAATTTCTAATTTTATTTCAATTCTATTATTTCTTGTGATCTCGTAATCTGTGGTTGTGATAGTGTATTAATAGAAACACATATATTCTCTGAAAATTTCAGCTGTCTAACTATTACCATTCATGAGATACAGCTCACTGATAGACGCATGGAGGGACGGACAGCAGAATTTTAGTATTAGGGTCCCGTTTGCCACCCTTCAGGTACGGAACCCTAAAAACCCTTTAATGATATCATACTGAACAGTATTTAATTTACAATGCGCGAACTGAGTGGAATAGTTCGTGGGTGGGTACCCAGTACCCTGTTATTAAACTGTTCGCAACATTTGATAAGTCTATTGCAAAATTGTATTAAGTGGGACTATTCCTCGTGTCCCAACAATTATACGCCGATTTCATAATTGTATCGACAAGACAAACTAATAATTAGTGCTTTGCATGCAGGGCAATTAGGTATTTACTCATCAATATTGACTTATGAGGTGCCTATAAAATAAAATGGCAGGATATTATCGGTTAACAGTTAACATCAATGCTTCATTGTTTGCATAACAACCACGCTATCGCTATTTTGATTAGTCTTTAACTGGGTCTACTTTTCGTCATACGAATGTTTGTACTAAATTAACTCATAATATTAAACGGCTACCTATTCACTCATTGATAAATTACTAGCTCTCAATTTCAAATCATTTTTCAGCAAATATATAGATAATAAATCTGCGACATCTATTTATATTATTTCTAATTGGGTTGATGCCTGTATAAAAAATAGGTATCTAATTATTCCGTCAGTTAGTCTAAAAAAAAAATTGCTCGTAACGTCACTTGTTTGTGAAAAGTGAACCATGGCGTGACGTCACGCGAATCTTTAACACACCATTATCTTCGTTTTATGTTTGTCTGACAATAGAAAAAATACGTCTAATATTTTTTCAGGACACTAACTAGCCTATTGTAACAAATAATTACGTTTTAGGTTGTGTGTTCCGCAGGTCGGTGTCCGGCGGCAGCGTGGCGCCACACGTGCGCTGCTTGCAGCTCGTCGGCTTCTGTCGGCTGCGGCGCGGACGCTGCGTCAGCCAGACCAAGTCTGCACTGCACCACATATATCACGTTTTCGCTCTCGCCGTCACATCTACCTATGTATTACAACAGTGCATTTATGCATACCTGGTAGCTACCTCGAACATAGAATTAAACCACTATTTATTCTTTTATATGATGAATAAGCTCGTCCTTGTAACATAATCTTACCATAGAAAGTGATAATGTAAGCGAAGATATACGGAGTCTCGAAAGGAATTGGCTTCAAATTGCAGCTGTCGGATCTCGTCTCTAGCCAATCAGGCTATAAAATCTACAAAATTTCCTATTCAAATTCAAATTCAAAATAATTTATTCAAATGTACCTTCGCAGACACTAATAAAAAGTCGGACTCTAATATTCTAATACCAGTTCGGATCATCGTACCTAGGGATTGCATTCCAGAAAACGGAATACGATAAACCGTAAAAAAATAAATATATGTCGTATATAAGTTATCTGACTCCCGTAGCACAAGCTCTACTTTGTTTGGGATCAGATAGCCGTGTGTGAAGAATGTGCCAGGATATTTATTCACCTAAAGCTCAATAGCATCATACAATTCGCGCTCACAATTTTTTACAAGACACTACCACTGAAGATCAGTGGTAGTGTCTTTGCTATTATGCTAAGCATCGATATGCTAAGCAATCGACTAGGATAAAGTTGTTGTTGTTACCTTCTGCGTACAGGAAAGGGCCGATATGGAGAAGCTGTCACAGGTGATGTTCATAATGTTATGTCACGTGACCTGCGTGGCGAAGCAGGTCGTGTTCCACACAGAGGCGGACCACATCGACGACATGATCGACGGTCTCGACGGTGAGTATGTCATGTAGAAGACGTGTCACGGGTTGTCGGACAGAATGAAAGCAAGCGAGTTTTGAATTTGTTTCAGACCCTCTATACAATGAGAGCGAGCCGTCTCGCGTAGCGCTGTTGGAGGCGGCAGCGGCGGGTGCGGCGCGGCTGCTGCGCGGTTTCTCCGGGTGCGCCGTCGCCACCTGCGTGCTCTGGATCGTATTCCCCATCGTGTACCGCTTACAGGGGCAGCCCTTTGAGTTCCCCTTCTGGATCGGAATAGACTACCAACACCCTCTCGTGTTAGTTTATTAAACATAACACTATACTTTATTGACTTAACAACTGTGGGTTTGGTTATTACCTCACTCACACTAGGCTTTAATTTTGTTTCAGCTTTGGTATTCTGAAACGTTTTTGACAGCAACCGACGACGAATCCGTTGTGACGGTTAGTCCGGGAGGTAGCGTTGCAAACACAAAAGTCATAGTAAGCCGGCTGACGTTGAAATGTATAGTTGATCTTATATGACTAATAAGTGAACCGACCGTCTGCTCAAGTAAGTGCTCAAGTCTTCTACATCCGTCATCAGCCACTCCCAGTAAAAAAAAAGACATAGTACGCCGGCTCAAACTTGTTTCATAAGTATTTGACATAATACTGAGCTGAAAAAAATCGTCTGCTGCATGGTGGAGGGGGGAACACGCGTCAGCTGCTCGCATGAATTTGTAAAAAAAAAAGTTTACCCCTGCCGTAACCTTCCAATCCTAAACCCACCGCGGGTGCATCACTGATGCGTGGTTCACATATTAGTCATTCAAGATCTATTGAAAAAGATGGCCATCGATCGGCGTATTAATACTACCTAAAATGCATCAGTACCTCCCGGACTATTGCATGTCGAAACAATTGAATACTTGAATAGGTCAAAAGAATTAAAATGGGCTGGAAGGTGTATTGTAAACATCAACTGCGCTCTGCGAGTGGATTTCATTTATTTTAATGATCTGAGTCGTAATCCCAAGCTAAGCAAACTTATGATATGGAAACTAGATAAAGGCTAATTTTATTTCATATTATAGTAAAACTTTAATGTACTGAATATACCAATTTTAAAGGTTTAATATGAAGGCTATTCATTGGTTTAACTTTATCTTAATATTACGACTTAAACTTCACAAAAAGAAAGCTAGATATAGCGCCCATATTTTGAAAATATTGAAACAATTAACATTTTTTCACGAATAATGTTTAATAACATACTCGTATGTAAGTACATACTACTAAATTGACGAGGTATTTTTTTATAAGGAATAATAAAAATAAGCCAGATATCAAAGACTTCTATATAGAATTTGGAAGAATTTTAGCATTTCCAGTAAATAAAAATGCATTGACTTTGTAGTGCTGTGCACAATTTAATCAATGTTTATTTCAACAAGAATAGTTTAAGAATTACTCGCCAAAAGTCTCAACTGTTGAGCTTGACGACGTTTTTCCAAGATATCTTCATCATTGGCTGATTTAAGGATGCCCATAATATGACTTATCTGAGCTGCAGATATCTGAAATATGTATACCAACTCTGTAACCACTATAAAATTAGTATCATCATCATATTCTGTCACGAGATGTCCTCTACTGAACTGGGCCTTTGTTTTTGACTGATTTCGACAAAGAACAGTCTTGGATTTATAATAAATAATTTGTAATAAAACATACTTACTTCAAATATCATAACATTACACAGAAACTATCATAAATGAAAGTGATCCACAAAGTGACAGGTTTTTTTTTATAATGGATACATAATACGACCTTAATAGGAGCTTCCTAAAATTAAACATTAATTAATTGACCAATTGAAAAATGTAGCACCGCACTACGAATGTATAGAGAATAGACCGCGACGACGGACGTCGTCGTCGTCAGCTGTCAAAAAAGAACAGAATTGCACTACAGGTTTGCATTAGTATTGTTGTACTCATTCTACTGTACGAATCTGGTGGGCATCGGTAATACGACGATGGACGCTTTTATGGCGACGATACTACTTCAGTGCAAAACTCAATTAAGAATTTTACGGTAAGACATCTTTGTCTATTTTATATGCATTTAATTCTTGATAAATTAGTCGTGGTTATAGAGGCATCTTATCTCCATATTCTCTATAACTTGTTTATTCCAGGATGAACTTCGAGACGCTTTCAGAGCGAGCACTTGCAATTAGTGAACATTCCGAAGAAAAATACGAAAAAGTACTTTGCAAGTTATTTTTCAAGTGTTTGGTGCACTACCAAAATATTATTAAGTGAGTACTAGTTATCACATAAACGGTTTGTGAACATCACTTATTATATTTTTAAGCTTTCGCGAACTAGGTAAATTCATTATAATATTAGGTCCTTACGTCATGTCATATGAAATTAGCGTTTTGTCGTACTTACCACTTTAATCTGAAATATCTCCTCTTTGGTCGAGAATTCCGAATTCAAATTTATAAATTTAATTTAGCTGGTACATTTGAGTTTTGAAAACAGTCATTCATTTGTTTATTCCTCATTATTTTTTTCTTTGACGTCACTTGTTACCCAACAATGAAAAATATGAAATATCGGTATATTTATAAGTACGAGTTCTACCGTGGCACCAGTGCTGCAGAAACAGCTCGAAGGATTAATGATGTGTACGGCGCTGGTATCGCAAAAGAAAGCACGGTACATTTTTGCTTTCAACGTTTTCGTTCTGGAAATGTCAACCTTCAGAATCAACCCCGTGGACGGCCGGAGACCAAAGTGGAAAATGAAGAATTAAAGGCTATTATGGAAGCGGATCCATCACAACGCACTTCAGAGATAGCTGCAGGCTTCGGGGTAAGTGATAAAACTGTATTAATCCACTTGAAGCAAATCGGGAAAGTAAAAAAACTTGAACGATGGGTACCTCATAAATTGAGTAAATCGAACTTGCAAACACGCATCGACTGCTATTGGCTGAACCCTGGAGACCCAGCCAAATCCTGCTCTAAACGAAAATTGACTCAGAAAAAGTTACTTGTGAGTGATTGGTGGACTAGCGCCGGTGTCGTTCACTACAGCTTTCTAAAATATGGCCATACGTTTACGGCAGATATCTATTGTCAGCAACTGCAAACCATGAAGGAAGAGCTAGCTGCTAAACAACCGAGATTGGTCAATCGCTCTAGGCCACTGCTGCTTCACGACAACGTAACGTAACGTAAGACCACACACTACACAACAAACAACCACTAAATTAGATGAGCTACAGATGAAATGTCTGCGACATCCACCGTACTCCCCGGACCTTGCTCCAACAGATTACCATTTTTACCAATTTCTTACAAGGAAAAAAAATCAACTCCGATGCGGCAGTCCAAACCGCCTTCAAAGAGTTTATTGATTCTCGCCCCCATGGTATTTTTTAGTAAAGGGATCAAAGAACTACCTATGAGATGGCAGAAGTGCATAGATAACAACGGTGCATACTTTGATTAATTAAATATATTTTACAAAAAAATTACTTTATATTCCTCCAATTTCATATGTAAGGACCTAATATTATATTAATGTACCGGGTCTATTCGCGCACAGATTATTATCAAAATATGACCTTTGACTAACCTCGACGTTTCGATCAAGTTGCATCGATCGTAGTGACGAGTGAACAAGAAACAGCGGGTATTAGCATCTTGATGAACCGTGACTTTTGATTGAGTATGTGCGTTGTGCGTTGATACAGTTAGCCAACGTTCGCACGAACGCTTTTGACGCGCGTTATATTTAACGTTATGAATAGAACGTATGACTTCTCCTATACGTGTTCGCACGCTAACGCTTTTTTACGTCTGAAGTATTCATTAGTTTTAATAAAAAGAGTCGAGCTCAACGCTTATTAACCGACTTCAAAAAAGGAGGAGGTTTCGCAATTCGACTGTATATTTTTTTTAAATGTGTTTTCGCGGATAACCCAAATTCAAATTCAATTTTTTTTTTTTTTTTTTTTCAAATTCAAATTTTTTATTTGCAATACAGGTACATATAAAAGGTGGTACAAGTTAAAAGGTAGGTTTCACTGTATTCGCCATGTGTGGCGTGCAAGTTGTCGCTGCCGACAATAAAATTGGTACACTAAAATATAAATTAATTATTAGAAAAACAATTCAATATAAAAAATAATATCAATACAATTACAATGAAATAAGATTAACAACAACAAGAAATGCAATGTCAGAAAAATGTGTCACCCTCTGTGAGGTACTCATTAATTGAATAATATGCCCCACCTATAAGAAAATTGATTAATGTATTTTTAAAAGAATTATACAACTTCGTCGTTTATGAACCGATTTTGATGATTTTTATCTATCTCATCAGATTTAGATATCTCAATGACGGAGGATCCCAGAGAAATCGAGGGTAACCTTCGAAAATCGTAGTGGCGAATAGTGCGTTTGTTAGTTTTTTCATTAAGTATTTTAAAGCAATATTTAATGAAGGTCTGAAGTCGATCTGATGATGGAGCCGAATGAAAGTCGAGGGAACTCGTCAACGATTTACACTAATTGCTGTAAATCGTTGACGAGTTCCTGGTGTTTGGGTTTGATTAATTTGTATTGATGAAAACTTTACATCTAGATGGGTTGTGACTCATCCTCGGTCAGTGGCAAATCTTGAGAAGTTTTGAAAACACACATACGAAACTCAAAATTGAAAAATAAAAACTTTTCAACAAAAAAAGCTAAAAAAGGGTTTTTTAAACTCCCGTGCGAACGTAGCCTTCTGTGTGCAGTGATCGTGATAGCTATTTACAAAACCAAATGCGAGTAGTTGGAAACAACTCCCGTTCATCTAGACCCTAATAGCTGCTGTTTCCAGTTCGCTCGTGACGCAAAACGTCGAAGTTAGTCAAAAATCATATTTTGATAATTAATCTGTGCGTGAATAGACCCGATATATTAATATTACCATCACTTATTGTATCAAGATTATGTTATTCTGTATGCTCATCAGGACGAGCCAGCAGCTGCAGGACATCTTCGGCGTGGCGTTACTGGTACAGTTCGGTGTCGGCGGCTGGATTCTCTGCATGGCTGCATATAAAATTGTAAGCGTAAGTATCAAACACGTTTTTAAAAAGCTACCTTAGCAAAATGTCTGCCGTGAATCAATATTACGATTCGATTGTGGTCATCACAAGTTTCAGGTCAAAAAATTATTATGATAATATATTTTTTTACTGGCAGTTACAAATACTGAGCATTCAGTTTGCATCTACGACGCTGTTCATCATCTGCATCCTCACGGAGCTGTTTTTATACTGCTACTACGGTAACGAGGTTACAGTAGAGGTAAAGATTTACTACTTGTTAGGTCTTTTGCACAAACGGCAAATTAATTAACTGCATTTTGCGGTGTGGTTGTGGTTGCAGAGCGACCGCATCATGGATTCGATCTACAGCATGGAGTGGCTGCACACGCCGGTGTCGTTCAAGCAGTCACTGGTGGTGGTGATGGAGCGTGCCAAGCGGCCGCTGCGCCCCGCCGCCGGCCTCGTCATACCGCTCTCACTAGAGACCTTCGTCAAGGTAACCCCTGCCATGGCTCGCTAGCCCCCTCTATACCAATGTGTGGTGAGGTTGATCTACAGCATGGAGTGGCTGCACACGCCGGTGTCGTTCAAGCGCTCGCTGGTGGTGGTGATGGAGCGTGCCAAGCGGCCGCTGCGCCCCGCCGCCGGCCTCGTCATACCGCTCTCACTAGAGACCTTCGTCAAGGTAACCCCTGCCATGGCTCGCTAGCCCCCTCTATACCAATGTGTGAGGTTGATCTATAGCATGGAGTGGCTGCACACGCCGGTGTCGTTCAAGCGCTCGCTGGTGGTGGTGATGGAGCGTGCCAAGCGGCCGCTGCGCCCCGCCGCCGGCCTCGTCATACCGCTCTCACTAGAGACCTTCGTCAAGGTAACCCCTGCCATGGCTCGCTAGCCCCCTCTATACCAATGTGTGGTGAGGTTGATCTATAGCATGGAGTGGCTGCACACGCCGGTGTCGTTCAAGCGCTCGCTGGTGGTGGTGATGGAGCGTGCCAAGCGGCCGCTGCGCCCCGCCGCCGGCCTCGTCATACCGCTCTCACTAGAGACCTTCGTCAAGGTAACCCCTGCCATGGCTCGCTAGCCCCCTCTATACCAATGTGTGGTGAGGTTGATCTATAGCATGGAGTGGCTGCACACGCCGGTGTCGTTCAAGCGCTCGCTGGTGGTGGTGATGGAGCGTGCCAAGCGGCCGCTGCGCCCCGCCGCCGGCCTCGTCATACCGCTCTCACTAGAGACCTTCGTCAAGGTAACCCCTGCCATGGCTCGCTAGCCCCCTCTATACCAATGTGTGAGGTTGATCTATAGCATGGAGTGGCTGCACACGCCGGTGTCGTTCAAGCGCTCGCTGGTGGTGGTGATGGAGCGTGCCAAGCGGCCGCTGCGCCCCGCCGCCGGCCTCGTCATACCGCTCTCACTAGAGACCTTCGTCAAGGTAACCCCTGCCATGGCTCGCTAGCCCCCTCTATACCAATGTGTGGTGAGGTTGATCTATAGCATGGAGTGGCTGCACACGCCGGTGTCGTTCAAGCGCTCGCTGGTGGTGGTGATGGAGCGTGCCAAGCGGCCGCTGCGCCCCGCCGCCGGCCTCGTCATACCGCTCTCACTAGAGACCTTCGTCAAGGTAACCCCTGCCATGGCTCGCTAGCCCCCTCTATACCAATGTGTGGTGAGGTTGATCTATAGCATGGAGTGGCTGCACACGCCGGTGTCGTTCAAGCGCTCGCTGGTGGTGGTGATGGAGCGTGCCAAGCGGCCGCTGCGCCCCGCCGCCGGCCTCGTCATACCGCTCTCACTAGAGACCTTCGTCAAGGTAACCCCTGCCATGGCTCGCTAGCCCCCTCTATACCAATGTGTGGTGAGGTTGATCTATAGCATGGAGTGGCTGCACACGCCGGTGTCGTTCAAGCGCTCGCTGGTGGTGGTGATGGAGCGTGCCAAGCGGCCGCTGCGCCCCGCCGCCGGCCTCGTCATACCGCTCTCGCTAGAGACCTTCGTTAACCACTGCCATGGATCGCTAGTCCCTCTGCACCAGGGTGTGGTCAAGTCGATGTACAAAATGAAGTGGCTGCACACGCTGTTGTCATTCCAGCTCACTCGTAGTGGTAATTTCATACTCCAGTCTCATACAACTATTTTTAGAAAGTCTATCTTATTTCTTTCAGATACTAAAGTCATCATATAGTTTCTACGCGATGCTACGACAGACTAAGTAGAGCTACGTAATAATTGTAGCTTTCACGGAAAAAATGCAGTCTGCCCACAGAATCTGCAACAGCCAAGAATAACATACACTCAATCAAATGGCAAAAGTCTTTTAAAAATTATACTAACTTTGTTGACTAATGTTCAATATTATATAGAGACACTACACTTGATCTATTATATCTATATCTTTCTATCTATTTATTTGAGCAAGTAATTTATTTTCTATATTTAAGTATTCGTAGTCGCAATGACTCGCGCTATATATTCTATTCAATATTTGTATTATATCATTATGTTACTATTTTATGTTTATGTAAATTATTATATAAAAAAAAACACTATCTGAAATCAGTCTACCGAAGAGTGTACCAATTTTACTTTGGAAGTTACGATATAAATACTTAATAATATATCATGTTATGGTATTATTTCAATTAAATTATTTTAACACATTAAAATTATAAATAATATAGACATTATGATAGCTATCTGTAAATGAAAATAAATAAGTATTCTAGAAAACATGAACTTATGATTTTTATTACTATCCTACTAATTTTATAAAATATTGGTGTCTAGTTTCTAAGCAGCAAAATGTAATACATAATATGAAACGAAAACACTATTGTTTCCTCGCTATGTTTTCCTACACCGAAAGCTCAAGCTCAGCTGTAGGAATTCAAATCCATGACCTTCGTGACGGCCACTCACGGCACTCGATTGTGACTCGATGTTACTACCGATGAGCCGCTCTGTGGCTGAGCTCATCGCTTCAATCTATGTTTTATTTAACCCCCGACACAAAAAGAGGGGTGTTATAAGTTTGACGTGAAAGTCTGTCTGCGTGTCTGTTTGTGGCACCGTAGCCCCGTAGGTCTTACACCAGGGAACCTATATGAATGCGGTTTTTTTATTTGAAAGAAAGAAAATCTTCGTTTCTTGTATGTTTAATTAGGGTTCCGTAGCCAATTGGCAAAAAACGGAACCCTTATGGATTCGTCATGTCTGTCTGTCTGTCCGTCCATATGTCACAGCCACTTTTTTCCGAATCTGTTGAAACTTGGTAAGTAGATGTATTCTGTGAACCGCAAAATAGTAAAAAAAACAATATATTTTGGTGGTTCCCCATACTTAGAACTGGATCTCAACAATTTATTTTCATCAAACCGATACGTGTCGGGTATCTATAGATAGGTCTTCAAAAATGTTATTGAGGTTTCTAATATCATTATTTTCTAAACTGAATAGTTTGCGCGAGAGACACTTCCAAAGTGGTAAAAAGTGTGTCCCGTCCCCCCTGTAACTTCTAAAATAAGAGGATGATAAAACTAAAAAAAATATGTGAACATTACCATGCAAACTTCCACCGAAAATTGGTTTGAACGAGACCTAGTAAGTAGTTGTCATAAATCGTAATCCGCAATTTACCTTTCATTCAATCAACTAAAATATAATATTTATAAAAAAAAAAACGTGTGGCACTCGGAGACTGCCACGGTATAGCTATTGCACAGCTGTTTTTATCAACTTATGCATATTATAATTATTTATTTATTTTATTTATGCAGTATTTTTTTGGTTTGTTTATTTTTCTTTGATATTAATTCAAGTTACACTTTTTGAGCGTGGTGACCGATAAGAAATTTTTTCTTTCTTTTATTAAATAAATGAGAAGTTAATATATGCAATAGACAACCAATGCCACCTAGAGGCGAGTTGCTGAACTAAAGAGACAAGCGTGATATTTCAAAAAGTCATTAAAAGTTCTGCTATTCATCGATAGATGGCAAAACTAAAAAGTATCACCGCTGTGCCGGTCGGAGTGGGGGGTGTTAGGTTTTTTCGTTACGGAATTTCTGGATTCGGTCTCCACGCTCAAGGCCCCCGATAGAAGCTATGCAATAGCTTAAAAACATTTTAAAAGGTGAGTCAAACTCGCTCTTGGCCGCTTTTTTTAATATAATTTTATTTCTATTAGTTGTTGTTATAGCGGCAATAGAAATACATATGCTGTGTAAATTTCAACTGTCTACCTATTAAGGTTAATGAAATACAGCCCCCTGATCTCACAGACGGACGGATGGCGCAGTCTTATGAATAGGGTCCCGTTGGGCACCCTTTGGGTACGGAACCCTAAAAATTTAATATATAAAATAATTATGTGTTATGATAATACTAAAAAGTGCTAAACATATGCAAGCAAGATAAATTATGTTTATCGGTAAAATAAAGAATGCTAATGGCTTGTCAAACCACTCGGAAGAGTTAAAAATATTCGTTAAAATACACCACATAGATGTTTTACTAATCTCAGAAACCCACTTTACATCCAAAAGCTACTTTAGGCTACCAGGATACAACATGTACCATACTGACCACCCAGACAACAAAGCACATGGAGGATCGGCCGTTCTTATCAGGTCAAACATCAAGCACCATGTACTACAACATTACTGCAAAAACTACATACAGGCCACAAACGTCGTGATAACAGACTGGATTAGTGACATTACAATATCGGCCCTCTATTGTCCACCTAGATTTACTATCAAAGAAACGGAGTTCAGTAATTTCTTTCAATCACTTGGAGGCAGGTTTATTGCAGGAGGTGATTATAATGCCAAGCATTCGTTTTGGGGTTCCAGGCTTATCCTACCCAGAGGACGTGAACTCCTTAAATGCATACAAAAAAGAAATATGAACGTGGTATCGTCTGGTCAACCGACTTACTGGCCTACAGACAAAAGCAAAATCCCAGATGTTATAGACTTTTGTGTTAGCAAAGGAATCGCAAAGAACATCATATCGTGCCAGAGTTGTTGGGACCTATCCTCAGACCACTCTCCAATCATAGTAGAACTGCACACTACCCCACAAGAATGCGTTAGCAAATGCGTTCTGCATAACAATAGAACTAACTGGTCCCTTTTTCGTGAGCTCACAGACAAAGCATTCCAAAAATCAGTGAGTCTAAAATCGAAAGATGAAATAACAGAAGCGGTGCTATATTTCAACAAGAGTGTGCAAGATGCAGCTTGGTCATCGACCCCACCACTACCATCTAGAAAACTAGACACCCACGTAGCGAAACACATATTCGATAAAATAATAAAAAAAAGGAGTATACGAAAACGCTGGCAAACAACCAGAGACCCTATTGCGAAAAAACAACTTAATCATGCCAACAGACAGCTAAAGCGCACTCTAGAGAAAGATCGTAATGACGGATTTCATAATTACCTCACCGGCCTGGATGCCACTGCTTCCTCGGATTATTCTTTATGGAAAGCTACCAGTAGACTAAAACGGCCCGTCAATGTCTCTCCTCCTATAAGAAAATCTGATGGTACCTGGGCACGGACAGACCAAGAGAAAGCCGAAACCTTCTCAGAACATCTCTCAAACGTCTTCACTCCTCATCCATATGACGGCTCACCAGAAGATGCAGCGAAAATCACTAACCACTTAAATAGTCCAAAAGATACGCAGGAAATGCATTAAATTTTCAAAAACAGAAGTTGCCCAAATTATTAAAAAAACAGACCCAAAAAAGGCTCCAGGATACGACCTTATTACAAACCGTATATTACAAGAACTACCTGAATCTGGCATAACCTTCCTAACGTCACTATTTAATGCCATGACCAGACTGCAGTTCTTTCCCCTGGAGTGGAAGGTCGCACAAATTGTAATGCTGTTGAAGCCAGAGAAACAAGCTGAGGAAGCAAAATCGTATAGACCCATAAGTCTGTTACCTATTCCATCCAAAATATACGAATCTCTACTGCTACAACGGATCTTGCCTATACTCAAAGAGAAGGAGCTAATTCCTCATCACCAGTTTGGATTCCGCAGTAAGCATGCCACTATCGACCAAGTGCATAGACTAACAAAACATATCATGGAATCACTAGAAGGTAAATCTTACTGCGCCAGTGCATTCTTGGACATATCTCAAGCGTTTGACCGTGTGTGGCATGAAGGATTGTTATTCAAATTGAAAAATGGGCTACCAGATCACCTATACGGAATATTAAAATCATTTCTCCAGGAGCGCCATTTCGTAGTACAACAAGGGGAAGCACTGTCTGATCTCTGCCCTATAAAAGCAGGAGTTCCGCAGGGCAGCGTACTGGGTCCCATACTCTACTTACTCTTCACTGCGGATCTGCCGACATCTGAATCCTTGATTACTGGAACCTTTGCTGATGATACCGCCATACTAGCTACACATAGCAACCCAAAAATAGCCTCACATATACTCCAAAAAGGGCTAAATGACATATCCCACTGGCTTAAAAAGTGGCGGATAAGAGCAAATGAAACAAAATCAGTTAACGTAACATTCACTTTAAGAAGAGACTCTTGTCCTCCAGTCACACTTAATAACATTGCAATCCCACAGGCAGATCATGTGAGATACCTTGGATTGCACTTGGATAAAAGACTTACCTGGCAAAAACATATTTTCACTAAGAGAAAGTAACTTGGTATTCAAACACGAAAACTTTACTGGCTCATTGGACGAAAGTCTCAACTGTCTCTCGAAAACAAAATACTTCTGTACAAGGCAATACTGAAGCCCATCTGGACCTATGGCATCCAACTGTGGGGTACTGCATCCCATTCAAACATTGAAATCATACAAAGGTTTCAAAATAAAACACTACGCATAATAACCAATGCCCCCTGGTTCGTACCCAACGAATTATTACACCGTGATCTACGCCTGCCCACTGTGAAACAGGAAATTGTACGCCATACTAGAACCTATAAAGAGCGCATCGAACAACACCCAAATACTCTGGCCCGGCCACTTATGGCAAACCACAACAAAGTGCGACGTTTAAAGCGTAAAATACCTCAAGATTTAATACAATCACAGTAAACACAGCTACTGTTTTAACAATGAGGATGTGACACAGGCCACATACCGAGCACGCCAGCGATAGCACCAACCAAAGTACTGCTGAATGTCCCACAAAGGAGACAGATTGTAGTAATAAAAGAAAACAAAAAAAAAAAAAAAAAAAATTAATTCAAGTTACACTTTTTGAGCGTGGTGACCGATAAGAAATTTTTTCTTTCTTTTATTAAATAAATGAGAAGTTAATATATGCAATAGACAACCAATGCCACCTAGAGGCGAGTTGCTGAACTAAAGAGACAAGCGTGATATTTCAAAAAGTCATTAAAAGTTCTGCTATTCATCGATAGATGGCAAAACTAAAAAGTATCACCGCTGTGCCGGTCGGAGTGGGGGGTGTTAGGTTTTTTCGTTACGGAATTTCTGGATTCGGTCTCCACGCTCAAGGCCCGCGATAGAAGCTATGCAATAGCTTAAAAACATTTTAAAAGGTGAGTCAAACTCGCTCTTGGCCGCTTTTTTTAATATAATTTTATTTCTATTAGTTGTTGTTATAGCGGCAATAGAAATACATATTCTGTGTAAATTTCAACTGTCTACCTATTAAGGTTAATGAAATACAGCCCCCTGATCTCACAGACGGACGGATGGCGCAGTCTTATGAATAGGGTCCCGTTGGGCACCCTTTGGGTACGGAACCCTAAAAATTTAATATATAAAATAATTATGTGTTATGATAATACTAAAAAGTGCTAAACATATGCAAGCAAGATAAATTATGTTTATCGGTAAAATAAAGGTTGTCTAATATGTATGTACCGCAACCATCATCGAGGAGTCTATAGCTACTTAGCTACCTATACAGTCCGCTATGTACCTAGATATATGTTTCTATCGAGTCAGTTGTGAATAAACCACTATACTAAGTACACGCAGTTTTCTTAAAAATAATCCCTACAATCAAATATCGACCTAATCGCCTCATCATATGGTCCTTCGAGCCGGATTACGGAGCTACGTCGATGAGCGAGTCGACCCTTGAGAACAATAGGCGGCTACCTGTGATTGATTCATCGTGGCAAATATGCAAGTTTTAAGTGCGGTTATAATTAATGAGTTATAAAAACATTATAATATGAGCTATGAGTGATAAAAACTATAGTGTTTACAAGTTAATTACTTAATTCTAACGAGTGAACCGTACTTAATAATAAAACTACTGTTTGTTGGGATTAAACGAAAGTTTACTTTGCTTACGAGTTGCAATGGCTACTATCGAGAAGTTATATTTGTTACAAAATGAGTTGTTCGAGAATTTGAAGAAAGCAGAAAAGAACTATAGAAAAACACCGAAGGAAAGAATAAAATTATCTTATTTGGAAACAAGATTGGAGGTACTAGAAGAACAGTTTAAAGAGTTCAAAGAGGGACATAAAAATATTGTTTCTATAGCTTCCAAAGAGAAGAAAGAATTGTACTTCACCGAGAATAATTATGAGAATTTTGAGGAACTTTACGTGCAGTACAAAACTAATTTACGGGAAGCCTTGCAATCATTTTTGCCATCTAGTACACAAATCTCAAGTCCAATTTCGTTGCCGGTTGTTACCGAGAATAATAATTGTGATGTTAAATTACCTCGAATGAATGTACCAATATTCAGTGGCAAATATGAGGAGTGGCAAACGTTTTATGATATGTTTTCATCGTTAATACACAACAATAAGAAAATTACGTCAGTACAAAAATTACATTATTTGAAAGGAAATTTATCTGGAGAAGCACAAGGTTTGTTACGTAATTTTTCTATTACTGAAGCTAATTATCAAGAGGCATGGAAACTATTAATTGAACGTTATGACAATAAAAGATATAACTGTAACGCTGTTATGAGGAATTTATTTTCATTAAAGAAAATACACACAGAGTCGGCAAACGCAATTAAGCAATTATTAGACACTACATCTACCTGTTTGAAGTCGTTACAGAATATGGGTATTAGTACGAACAGCTGGGATATTATTATTGTTTTTCTCGTCGTATCAAAACTGGATTCAGAATCTATAAAATTGTGGGAACAGCATCTTAATACAGTAAGCAATGTTTTACCTACCTGGGACCAGCTAAGTGGTTATTTAGAGAATAGATTCAGAACATTAGAAATGATCGACACAAATTATGTACGCCCATCACAACATTCACAGTCAGGTAAACCTAGCATGAAGGCTAAATCATTCCATACGAGCAATATATCAAGTGAGCATAAGCCGAAAACTAGCGAAGTCGAATGTGCGATTTGTCATGAAAACCATTACATTTACCATTGTAAACAGTTCGAGCTCATGACACCAAAGGATAGACAAGACTTCGTGCAAACTAATAGATTGTGTTTTAACTGTCTGTCGCCTACGCATGCAGTAATTAAATGCCGAAGACCAATGAGTTGCAGAAAATGCGGAAGAAGACATCACAGTATGTTACATTTTGAGCGAGAGAATAATGAGACTAACCAGGTAATGAAAGCAGCGAGCGAAGCAGCAGCGGTACCGTTACCCAGTGTACCACATCATCACGAGAGAGCGACAACATCACGAGGTGACACCCACTTTACTACTATGTTTTCTAGAGGAGAGCTGCAACCTAGCAGTGTACTGTTAGCGACGGCTAGAGTTAAGGTATTTAATTTGTCTGGATGTAAATTAATTATAAGAGCTTTGTTAGACCAAGGCTCACAAGCTTCGTTTATTACCGAGGCTACTACACAGTTACTTGGACTTAAACGTAAACCGGTAAGTGGCTGGGTGTCAGGTATAGGAGAAGGTCGTATGAGGATCAAACACACGGTTTCACTTAAAGTGGAATCACGCCATAATCCCGAAAATTCAATTTATGTAAATGCATATGTGTTACATTCGTTAACTTCTTTGCTTCCAGCAACCAAACTTATAGTACCTGAGTGGACAGAGATTGGGAATTTACCTCTAGCTGATTCAACATATTCAACACCGGGCAAAATCGATATCCTACTTGGTGCAGATGTGTACAGTGAAATAATGCTGGATGGAATTCTCAAACAGCCTGTAGGGAGTCTAATGGCACAGAATACTGTCTTTGGATGGATACTGTCTGGAAGAGCGGTAAGAGAAAAGGATGAATTTACAAAAGCTAATATAACGAGCATGCATGTACAATTTAAGGAAGATGATTTATTGAGAAAATTTTGGGAAATGGAGAATGAGCCAAATATAATTAAAACTGAGATGACAAAAACTGAGAAATTATGTGAGGATATTTTTGATTCTACAACAACGAGAGATGAAGAAGGGAGATTTGTAGTGAGATTACCTTTTACAACGGATGATCCTAAGATTCAATATAGCAACTCAAAGGATATTGCTATGAAGAGATTTAACATTTTAGAGAGAAAATTATTGAGAGATTTTAAACTGAGAGAAGAGTACAACAAGGTTATGGATGAATATTTGAGCTTAAAACACATGAGAAGGGTTGAGGAGAATGAACTAGAGAATCCAAAGGCTGTCTATCTTCCTCATCACGCCGTGGTGAGAGAAGATAAGGAGACAACGAAAGTAAGAGTTGTGTTCGATGCGTCGAGTAAGGGTGACAATAATGTGTCTCTAAACGACGACCTACTTGTTGGACCGAAGTTACAACAGGACTTGAGACACATATTAATGAGATGGAGAAGGCATAAAGTGTGTCTTGTTGCGGACATTGTCAAAATGTATAGAATGGTTCGTGTAGCTGACCAAGACACAGATTTTCAACGACTTGTATGGAGATTTACTTCTGATGGATCAGAACCCATACATCATTATAAATTACTACGACTTACTTTCGGAACAGCATGTGCTCCATATTTGGCAGTTAAGTCTTTACAAAGACTAGCTGATATAGAGGAAGAGACATATTCATTAGCTGCGAGAATAACAAAAGAAGATCTATACATGGACGATGTGATCTCTGGGGCAGATAATATAACAGAAGCATTAAGAATATACAGTGAAATGAATGAATTGATGAAATCAGGAGGATTCGAACTACAAAAATGGAATAGTAACTGTAAAGAACTATTGGGAAAAATTGGCAAAGGTGATGAGATAAATAATCAACCAGTTACTATGAAATTAAATAAATCTATCAAGATCCTTGGAGTAACTTGGAACAGAGAAACGGATAATTTTGAATACGTGCTAAATTTATCTGAACCTCAGGAGCGTGTTACTAAGAGACACGTGCTATCTGACGTAGCAAGATTATATGATCCTTTAGGTTGGATAGCTCCTGTTGTTGTTATTGCTAAAATGTTAATTCAGAAACTATGGAAATCGGGTCTTGAGTGGGACGATTACTTAACTGAAGATCTATTGAAACAGTGGCTGACGTACAGATGTGAATTGCTAAATTTAAAACAGCTAAAGATACCGAGATGGTTTGATATGACATGCGGCTCTAAAGTGGAACTACACGTTTTTTCAGACGCTTCAAAGTTAGCCTACGCAGCGGCAGTATACATCCGAGTGGTTGATGAGACGGGACAGGTTCACGTGCATTTGGTTACTGCTAAAACCAAGGTTGCGCCAATAGAAAAAGAAATCACCATTCCCAGATTGGAGTTGTGCGGTGCTGCTTTGGCAGCGAAGCTTGTATTCGAGGTCTCGCAAGTAATGGAGATACCTAAGGAGAGTTTGTATGGCTGGACAGATTCCACCATAGTTCTTGCATGGCTAAAGGGAGGTTCGGCTCGCTGGACTACCTTTGTGAGTAATCGAGTGTCTAGTATATTAAATATTTTAGAATTTGAGCAATGGAGTCATGTACCTTCCGAGTCAAACCCTGCGGACTGCGCTTCGCGAGGTCTGCAATCTGAAAACTTAGCAGTTCATTCTTTATGGTGGAACGGACCAGAGTGGTTGGCAGAGAGTACAATACAAAAGGAAAAGTCAGACGTAGTAGAAACACAAGAGGAGAAAAGAATTCAAGTTTTAACTATTTTATCAAAAACAGAAGAAGATTTTATTTGGTCAAGATTTTCGTCATTAACAAGAGTATTGAGAGTTTTATCATATTGCAGAAGAATTTTGAATTTGAAGTTACCAAAAGAGAAACGAGTTACTTTACCTAAATTTATTACATCAAAAGAAATTAATGAGACATTATTGGTTTGTATAAAACAAGTTCAAGAGATCGAATTTGCAGTAGAAATAAAACAGTTCAAAACTAGAGGATTTGTATCGAAGAAGAGTAATTTGCGTACTCTTTGTCCTTTTCTTGACGAAAAAGGGACTTTAAGAGTAGGTGGACGCATATCGCAGTCGGACGCCCGTTACGATACAAGGCATCCGATAATTATGCCTGCTAAAAGTCATTTTACCAAGCTGATAATTGTCGATGCTCATTATCAAACTCTTCACGGCGGTCCACAGATTATGTTAAATTTTCTCAGGACTAAATATTGGATTTTGTGTGCAAAAGAACGTGTTAAGAAGTGTTACCGTGAATGTGTTATTTGTTTGAGATATTCATTGAAGAAGTCTACTCCATTGATGGGACTTTTACCTGAGGCGAGATTAAAACCTAGCAAACCATTTAAATCTACAGGAGTAGATTATTGTGGACCTATAAATATACGTTTTTCTCCCGGAAGAGGAGCCAAATCGTATAAAGGTTACATTTGTCTTTTTGTCTGCATGGTCACCCGAGCAGTACATCTGGAGGCAGTTACAGACTTAACTGCTAAGGGGTTCATCGCTGCATTCAAGCGTTTTACTTCACGCAGAGGACATTGTCAAGATTTATATAGTGACAATGGCACAAATTTTGTCGGCGCAGATAGAGAAATGCGAGAAATGTTCAATAGTTCTAAATCATCACTACCTGAAGAAATAATCCCGTTGCTGACACTGGAACTTACAACGTGGCACTTCATTCCTCCGCATGCACCAAATTTCGGAGGGTTGTGGGAAGCAGGGGTGCGTAGTACAAAAACACATTTGCGTAAAGTAGTCGGTAATCATACATTTACTTATGAGGAGATGGCGACGATTCTAACGCAAGTGGAAGCTTGTTTAAACTCACGGCCGCTATCATTACTTAGTGACGATCCGAACGACCCTCTCCCTTTGACACCAGGTCATTTTCTGATAGGAGAACCTTTAATTAATATAGCTGACGATGATTATACGAATTGTAATGTGATTGGTTTAGATAGATGGCGCTTAACGCAAAAAATTGTTAGTGATTTTTGGAAGAGATGGTATAAAGAATACCTTGTTAATCTTAATCAGAGATATAAATGGAATACTAAATGTACTGAACCTGAAATTGGTGATATTGTTATTTTAAAAGAGGACAATATTCCTCCTGCTAAATGGATTTTAGGCAAAATAACTCACAAACATACTGGACCAGACAATGTAACTAGAGTTGTGACTGTTAAATGTAAATCAGGAATGTTTAAACGTCCAGTTAATAAACTTTGCGTAATCACAAAGTAATCATACATGCATTACTTATGTTATTTCTATTTTGTTATTGTTGTTTACACATTTTTTATACGTTGTGATGCTTGTTATTATGATTTTTTTTTACTATATTTAAGGTTGGTACTTAATCAATTACTTACATGTGTTACGGTGGGCGGATTTCTCGCTTGTCAAAGGTTTAGGTAAATATTGAAACCATAAGTTTTTTTTGTTATTAGTTGAATGTTTTTTGTCTCAATGGTCAAGTTTTGTTTAGTTTCTCTAGAACGAGTACTTACTTATTTATATTTTTTTGTTTCTTTTGAGTTTTGTTATACTTATATATTTGTTGCAAGCATAGTTAAAGAACTACGTTCTTGGTGGGCGGTATGTCTAATATGTATGTACCGCAACCATCATCGAGGAGTCTATAGCTACTTAGCTACCTATACAGTCCGCTATGTACCTAGATATATGTTTCTATCGAGTCAGTTGTGAATAAACCACTATACTAAGTACACGCAGTTTTCTTAAAAATAATCCCTACAATCAAATATCGACCTAATCGCCTCATCAAGGTTTTGTATAAACCGGCGTGATTTGTGTCAATCGTTGGAATACAAAAAGAATCTACAAAAAGAAGTGAAATCCCATCAAAAACATTCTGTAAAAAACTAGCCAAGTCTCGATGGAGCTGCTTCTTTATCTCTAAAAAGTAATGAAATCTAGACAAAGTCGTGCCACGTCTAAGGTTCCTTACTGCGATTTCTTTATTATTATAGTTAATGTTGTGTGACTTGGCCGTTGAAAATTCTTTATACGTTAGTGGGTACAAGTACAGATTGGTGCAATGGTGTCATGGAACACCTGGTTTTGTACCCTTGTGTTCCCTTCAACGGCCAAGTCACACAACATTAACTATAATAATAAAGAAATCGCAGTAAGGAACCTTAGACGTGGCACGACTTTGTCTAGATTTCATTTCATTAAATACGACATATTATTTAAGAATGTAATATTAATTACTGTGTAATTGTAATTTTATTTCAATGTATGTTGTATTTTTGTACGCCCCTGTGTATGCCCTTGTGGCAGGATATGATGGACATTATAATTATTATACTCATAATAACTGTGAAATACCATGTCCTTACAAAATAAATAATCTAAATCAGTCATAAAAATTACGATGTTTATCTATCTATCTATATCTAAATATCCGTTTAAGCTGTGTTTATGAAATTTGGGGTACTAGTTTATCTAGGGGTTTCAATATATAACGAACCAAACGAACCAAAATTGGTGTATTTATGTGAAATAGTTTTTGAGTTATGAAGGGTTCAAAAGTGGCTCCAAATGATTCGATTACATATATGGGTGCTGCTCGCCAGTTCTCTTTTTTTGGCTTGAACTTGGCTTGACAAGCTCCCGCGTGTCTAGATAAATATTAATTGTTCCAGTTAGGCAAGAGCGCGCGGCGGCTGCGGGGCGGAGACGACAAGGGGCGGACGCGGGGTGGATGCGGCCGTCGACCACCTATAATTAATCTTTTAACCGTCACCAATGCTGTAATTAACGCAGCACCGTATAATTACCTCATTAGTAATGAACGGGCCAGATTTAAATTAGGTTTCACCAGTTTAGTTCTAACTTCACTGTTATCCCGCTCGCTAGCATCTCTTCTAATGTTAGTGGCTCGTTTAACTTACTAATTAACCACCAAAAACGATGGCCTCTTCCTTGGCCTTAAACCCTGATACCCAATGCTGATCGCGAAATGACTGAAAATAGTAGGATCATTGAGAATCCATAATTACAACGCTTACCACCACTAGGCGGGCCTATGCTAAAAAACAACTAAAAGCTAAAATTGAATGAAATCGAATATGTTGGTGTGCGTGTGTTTCAGGTCCCTGTCGCGGCGCAGCGTGTCGGCGCACGTGCAGCAGTTGCGGTGGTGCGGGTTCAGCCGCGCGCAGAACGAGCCCAGCGCGCGCCGCCTGCTCCGCGCGCATCACGTCTACCGTACGCTCACGCTACTGCTCACGCTGCTCTACCTCGCGCAGGAGTGCGCTTACGCATACAAGGTGCCAAGGAACACACCATTTAGACACAAGCACCGATATCGTCACTGCTATCCTCTCATTATTTAAAAAACAGGCACTTATATTACGTTATCAAAAATTGCTAGATTTGTTACCAATTTATGTCAAAGCCTCCTTCGCAAGTTTGCAACGCTTTGCAAAAGCAATCGTGCACTCATTACTAGTGACTCTGTGAGCAGTGATGTATAATGTTCATATGTACAACAGGAGCGCACCGATATGGACAAGCTGGCACGCGTCATGTTCCTGCTGCTGTGCCACGTCACCTCCCTCGCCAAACAAATAGTATTTTATGTGGACGCTGAGAAAATCGACGCCATGATTCAAGGACTCGACGGTAAGTTTACTTATGCATTGAAGGAAATGCTAAGCTGCATTTAAACAATGCTCGTATGTAACAGATCCGCTTTACAACCAACCGGTGGATCGGCACCGGCGGCTGCTGGCCCGCACGGCGCAAAGCGCGCGTGTTTTCGTGCGCGCGTTCTCGGGCTGCGCCGTGCTCACGTGCACGCTGTGGATCGTTTTCCCGCTCATGTACCATCTGCGTGGTGACCCCGTCGAGTTCCCCTTCTGGATCGATGTCGACTACAGCCGCACTCCTGTGTGGGTACACACACAAACATAATCATGCACACTTCACAATATCCTGATATCTGCAATGAGACGTGGTCTTGCAGGTTCCTCGTGGTCCTCGCTTACTCTTACTACGTTACCACACTAGTTGGCATCGCAAACACAACCATGGATGCTTTCATAGCTACCATTTTAAATCAGTGCAAGACGCAATTGAGGATCTTAAGGTAATCATTAAAAAAAATATACGTACCTAGTTCTTGGCATTTTATGAATTTAATTTTATATTATCAGATGGAATTTTGAGAGTCTACCGGATAGAACGAAAGAGATTATGAAAAAAGACACCAATAAAAAATACGAGGCAGTTCTAATGAAGTTGTTTCTGGAAAGCCTGATGCACTACGAGAAGATTACTAAGTAATTTACCTTTGAGATTCGTTGTTTCCATAAACGCGACATTGGTTTACTAAATAATCTTTTTTTTCATATTGTAGGACAACAAAAACATTGCAAGACATCTTTGGAACAGCTATTTTAATCCAGTTTGGAATTGGAGGTTGGATTCTTTGTATGGCAGCCTATAAAATCGTGAGTGTAAGTATTGTTTTTTGATCCCAATTGAATTTGCTTTTGTGTACCAAAAAGTAAAGAAAGAAAGAAAGAAAAAATATTTATTGCCCCAACAGGGTTAATGTACACACTTATATTAACAACATTTTATAAAGAAAAAGAAAAGTAGGTAACGTACCATTGATATAACCACCTTCATTCGCTTTGCAGTTGAAAATGTTAAGCATAGAGTTCGCATCTATGACGCTGTTCATCAGCTGCATCCTCACGGAGTTGTTTCTGTACTGTTACTACGGGAACGAAGTAACTGTTGAGGTAACTACACAACAAAGTTATTAGTGCACAAGGGGAAGCTTTAAAGTAGTAGTAGTATGACGGATAGAAGAGCCGAATGGAAGAAGCTTATGCAATGCATCGACTCTAAGTGATTGGGAACAGGTAAATGATGATAAAAAACTAGCAGTCAGTTAATTCTACCAACGTTCTGCTGCTGTATTCTCAAGCTTTATAATATATGACTATACATGATGAATACCTTGATTTTATACAATAGAGTGAGCGTGTGGTGGAGTCGATCTACAGCATGGAGTGGCTGCACACGCCGGTGTCGTTCAAGCGGTCGCTGGTGGTGGTGATGGAGCGTGCCAAGCGGCCGCTGCGCCCCGCCGCCGGCCTCGTCATACCGCTCTCACTAGAGACCTTCGTCAAGGTAACCCCTGCCATGGCTCGCTAGCCCTCTCTATACCAATGTGTGGTGGGGTTGATCTACAGCATGGAGTGGCTGCACACGCCGGTGTCGTTCAAGCGGTCGCTGGTGGTGGTGATGGAGCGTGCCAAGCGGCCGCTGCGCCCCGCCGCCGGCCTCGTCATACCGCTCTCGCTAGAGACCTTCGTCAAGGTAACCACTGCCATGGCTCGCTAGCCCCCTCTATACCAATGTGTGGTGAGGTTGATCTACAGCATGGCGTGGCTGCACACGCCGGTGTCGTTCAAGCGGTCGCTGGTGGTGGTGATGGAGCGTGCCAAGCGGCCGCTGCGCCCCGCCGCCGGCCTCGTCATACCGCTCTCACTAGAGACCTTCGTCAAGGTAACCCCTGCCATGGCTCGCTAGCCCCCTCTATACCAATGTGTGGTGGGGTTGATCTACAGCATGGAGTGGCTACACATGCTGGTGTCGTTCAAAAGCTCGCTATTAGTGATGATGGAACGTGCCAAGCGGCCGCTGCACCCCGCCGCCAGCCTCGTTATACCGCTTCCACTAGAGACCTTCGTCAAGGTAAGCCTTGCCCTGACTCGCTAGCCCCTCTATACCAGTGTTTGGTGGAGTCAATCTATATCTTGGAGTGGCTGCATATGGCGGAAACAGCTTCTAGAAAGCTGGGCATCTTCCCTAAGCTCAGCTTTATATAGCACAACTCCGGTATTGCATGGAGTACAGTTGGCATCTCTGGGATGGATCAGCTAAGCGTCGCACCGTGACATACCGAACATAGGTACACAGCTTTATGCATCCTCATTTATATTGCTTTCAGCAAGAGAGTGGGACTTGCTCCTGGTGTCTGTGTTTCCTGACTTTTATATTTAGGGACTTTAAAGGCCGGCATGCTCCATCTTAGGTGAAGATGACGAATCACCAACCTTTATGAGCGGGTCACTTGGCAGACGCAAGCCTATTCAGTAACAAAAAACGTTTTAGACAGTCGGTCGCTGAATGCGCTCCATAACTAAATAGATTATATCAATTAAAAATTTTTTTTTTGGTATTTCAGATCATAAAATCCTCATATACGTTCTACGCTGTATTGCGACAGACGAAGTAGAAACATTGGTATCTCTCAACGATTGCAATGATGTTAGGCTTAGTAACACACAGCACAATTTAGTAGTCAATAGTTTTGGATCTTGGGAAATATTATATGAATAGTCGTATAGTTGAATAGTCATTTAACTCTGAAAAAAATAAATTTAAGATTTGTATTGTTTAAAATATTTTATTTTCATGTATTGTGAGGTCCGACGTAATAAAAATGGTAATTGAAGGCCTCATTGCCTGTCAATATAACCAACCAACCAACAGATACCATGCATGGTATCTGTTGGTTGGTTGGAGTCTGTTGGTAACGATGTCGACTCGATGTGTTGTAGGTCGGGCCACAACAGCGAAGAGAGTAACAAACAAAGCAAGCCGCCCGAGCCCGTGCCTCCCCACTCGCCACGATTACCTTATTTACGATTCTTTATAAGTGTTTGTTAGCCAGGTTTCATAAAGAGGGCTAAATAACGTCATATCTACGATGCCTGGGAGAAGATTTAATTAGCGTGAGCGCTATGTAAAACAATTAATCCCACCAAAAACATTTTCATGTAAAATGTTGCCAAGACATATGGCTCCCACTGTCAAAAAGTTATCGGATCTCATGTAGAGCCAAGCTTATAACTCTACATGCACTTACTCTACAAGCCCTAACTTCACAAACTCTACACCTTAGTCAAAATATGTGGCTTGGCCGTTTCGCTAACGTCACATGGGAGTAAGGTGACAAATGTATTCACTGATCATAACTTTTTTGTTATTCAATAGTTCTTGTAGTAGTGAAACGGCCAAGCCACATATTTTGACTATGACGATTATTTTGAAAAAAGTGACGTCACGAGCACTCCCGAACTGAGTGTTTTCCTGAAAGTTAGGTGTCAGTAATTATTATTAGAGTGCGGTGACAAAGCGAGGGTGAGGGCGGACTCTCGATCGCTAATTGGACTGAGTCTCGGCTGGAGCGGCTCTCGGCGGCTCTCAGCTGCGGATACCACGAGAGCTCTTATGTGCTGCCTGAGATGCACCTAATACCTCCCGATCCACATCGGCCGCACCACCGCACTCTGTCTGTATTATATATACCTACCTACCTCCATACAGAGCTAGTTACCTTCGTGTGATTAGGGTCAGTATGATTGGTATACTGGTGCTTTGCCATGGGTATCTGTTAGTGGTGCTCGTTTGTTTGTGTGTTTGATGTGTCCGGTGTGGTGGCATGAGGCGAGGCATTAGCGCCGCGAGCTTGACGAGGGTCAGGAATGCGACCGCAGCGACCCTCGTCCCACCGCCGCTAACTAAATGTGAAGTGTTAGCAGTGACTCGCATATTATTATGTACAGTAGAGTGAGGTTTACGCAATAAAGTTACGCAACATATTAAGGTGGACATAGCACTGTCACGTCAGTTAAAATGACACGACTGCTTTGAAATTATTTTCCTTGTAGGGAACCTCTTGCACAGGGATCAACCACAACTTTTGGGATTTACTTTTAAGAATGAAAGTATTGATCTATAATTTATGACCATCTTTAACAATAATGGCACAAAAATATATATAACTATTCATTCTAAAGATTGACCTTACATGCTCAATATTTTTTTTTTTATTTCAATAGGACTTGGTTATATGGAAGAGTTATTCCGACCAAACAACGAATCGCCTGTCGTATCGTACAAAATCAGTTAGAAAGGTCCGAGATTAAACCCGGATATCTTTTTAATCAGAATTTCAACAAAAGCTGGGAAGTTGGGATGTACACAATTGTGTCGGGTTTGAGGGCGAGGGTCACATGAAACGAGCGGAGGGTGTCGCAGGCTTCGCAGGGCCCGCCGA
Organism: Polyploca ridens; assembly: GCA_951394255.1. Lineage (NCBI taxonomy): Eukaryota > Metazoa > Arthropoda > Insecta > Lepidoptera > Drepanidae > Polyploca > Polyploca ridens. The sequence continues at coordinate 235,254 of OX596245.1, forward strand.
GTGCGCGTTAACTGCGAAATCTCGCGACTCGTCGGCCGGCCGACACAATCGTGTTGAGATTATCTGCTTTTCTTGGCGCATAATTTCAAGTTATATGTATATAGCTGAATTTTAGATGTTACGCAAATGTTTCTAAAATAATAAAAACAAAAAAGAGAAAAACATTGAGCAATCATTACTACGTATAATAGCTCAATGGAGAAAAACCGCTTTGATGAGATTTTCAGATTATTTTAGAGATTTTAGACACCGATACGGAATAAAATGTTTGTAAGTATTGGTGTTTCGATAAGAATAGTCGTGCGAGAATTGCACAACTAACACACGCTAATACTTGTATAGTTAGGTAGGCTCCGATGTACCGAGGGTGACATTTTTGTCGAGCGCGTCCAATTAAGTACCCAAGTAGCAAAATAGTCCTACAGCAATCGACCTATAAGACTTAACATCTTTTAAGAGTCTAATAGACGCTTTGAGTAAGATCACTGTTCTCACAACAACATCTTATACGACGATTTGCACTACAAGTACTTTAGATCCTATTACATAAGATATAAACGTTTACAGGATAATGTTATAAGATAGTTACTAGAACTTGTAATTATTACAATCTTGTAAGCGCATGCTATAAAACTAATAAGCAAAGTGTGGCTTTTGATCCTATAAGCGTAATTAATAAGATTATTTACTCTTGTTAGCGTCTTGTTTCATTATTCTATAAGACATGAGTTTCTATAAATGTCCTCGGTGTAGCTGCTATAGGTAAAGGTATTATAGGATTAATTTGTCTTAGTCGTGACTTCAAATAGATTATTAGCACTAAACTAGCATGCCCAGCGATTTTTATATGTAAGTTTCTACTTATATGTGTCCTATATTTGCTATTACTAGTGTTAAACCGTTCTTCAAATAATTTTATTACTCATTTAGCCACTAGGTGGCGCTAGTAAATTTGTATGCATTTTCTACATCGCGATGTCAAGAGTCTCCGGTGTTTAATGACATCAACGTTGTATCTTAGATTTAATTGCTTTTTAATACATACTTGTGGAAAAGTCGATCGTGTTTTTTTGCTAACAAGCCATCGATCTGATCTTAGTACCTCTTCGTGACTTTCAAATGAATGGTTGTTCATTTGGTCCTTCGAAGTCGGATTTAACCGAAGTATATTTTTGTGATCAGTTGAAAGTTCCGCGGGGGGAGGGTTTCGTTTGTGGAGTGCTTGTCAATCGCTTTGAGGGCGCGCGAGCGTTTTATCTAGCAGAAATTTATCAAAGAAAGCGTCGACAGCAACCAGCGCCAGGTGGCGTCACATGAGCGGAGTATCAAAGGAGCGGATCGAGAGGCCAATTTCAGGAGCAAACAAGGCAATCAGCGAGGCTGATGGTGACATCAGGAAATCAATCAAAGTGATGTGAATCGTGAGTGAAGTGATAAATCGTGAGTACACTTTTCATTAAAAAGATTAGCAACATTGAAGAAATAACTTAGAAAAAATTGGACAAACTTAATTTTACTTATAATTTTCTTGCGATTAGTTTGGAACATAGAACTAGTTAGGGACTTAGAATAGTTTCCATAATTAGGTTAAAACGGGGAACCTATGCCCGATTTTTCTTACATATAAACTGTTCAAACACTTGTAAAATTTTACGAGATTTTCAATTGTAATAAAAATTTATGTTGATTTTTCTGTTAAGTTTCGAAACACTTTAAAGTTATTTATAGTTTGTTTTATAACTCCTAAAATAATATTTTAAACTTAACATTCTTTCGTTTGGTACTTTCGATTACTTTGATTTAGATTAAAATTGTTAAAGATTGTAACGTAGAATTATTATTTTATAAATATATATATATCACTTCACTGTTAAAAAAATGGAGTCTCTTTTATTTTTACAAGAAGATGTAAGCTCGCGAATAAATAAAGCTAGAACTAATTTTAAAAAATCGCCAAAAGAACGCGTAACTAGAGAATATGTAGAAAGTAAACTAGAATCTCTTGAAATGCTATGGTCCCAGTACATGCAAACTCATAAAGAATTGTTAAAATCATATGAGCCTAAAAATTTAAAACCTACTAATTACATGTTAAATGATGAATATGATGCAACAGAAGAAGTGTATTTGGATTATAAATGTAAACTTAAATCTTTATTGACACTATTTAACAAAGATAGTCAATCAAAAGTTCAAAGTATCAATCCAAGTCCGTCAAGCTCTGGCACGAATTTAAAATTACCAAAAATAGAAATTCCAAAGTTTTCCGGGAATTATCTAGAGTGGACAACATTCCGTGATCTATTTACATCTTTGGTCCACAATACAGCAATTGATAATTCACAAAAGATGCAGTACCTTAAGGGTTTATTAACTGGCGAAGCAGAACAACTGGTGAGGCAAATTAACATTTCTGCAGATAATTATGAGAGATGCTGGGCTACACTGGAATTGCGATATAATAACAAAAAATACCTATCACACTGTATACTTAAAAGAATGCTTAGCCAACGCAGTGCAATGTCAGAATCGGCCAGTTGCCTGAGGGATTTGATGGATACGACAAGTGACTGTTTAGGTGCGTTGAAAAACCTTGGTATTGATGTGTCGACATGGGATATTATTGTGATACATATCATCACACTAAAGTTAGACCCAGAATCTAGAAAACAATGGGAGTTGCAAGTGACTAGCAATACTACTTCCGATTCATTACCTACTTTTGATCAATTCAAAGAATTTCTCACGAGTCGTTATAGAGCACTCGAATTTCTGGATACTGGGTCTAATATTAATAAAAGTCATAAGTCTCATGCATTTCATGCCTATAATACAACATGTAAATTCTGTGACGAAAGTCATAAGCTAGTTCATTGTGGCAAATTTATTAAAGCAGATGTCAATGCTCGTCGCACTTTTGTAGAACAAAATGGTCTATGCTTTAATTGTCTGGGATTTAACCACTCGGCCAAGCAGTGTTTGAGTCAAACTTTATGTCGGTTTTGTAAACGTAAACATAATTCTTTGCTTCATACGATGGATAATAACGCTGTTCATTTGGCAAGTAACATAACCCGAGCCGGCAGCAGAGATTCATCAAGGGAACGAAATGCAGAATCATCCGACGCAATCAACACTGAAACATTAGCATCACATTTTTCATCAAACAAAATTAAAAATAATAATCAAGTACTACTGGCCACCGCTATAGTACTGGCTCAGGCTAAAAATGGGTCAAATCATACTATCAGGGCATTGTTGGATCAAGGCTCCCAAGCGTCTTTTATCACAGAAGCAACTGCCCAGTACTTGGGTTTAAAAAAGATTCCAGGAAAGGGGCTTATATCAGGGTTAGAAGGAAACAACAATATCAATACAAATTTCATGGTTGAAGTTAAACTTACATCAACTCATAATCCGAATATTAAACTAGTGGTTCGTGCATTCGTGCTTAAATCAATAACTTCCTTTCTTCCTAGTAAGAAAATGGTTTCAGTGGATTGGATATTTGAATTACCGTTAGCAGATCCACAGTACCATACTCCAAATAAAATAGATATTTTGCTCGGGGCTGAAGTGTATGGCCAAATAATTCAAGAAGGGATAAAGAGGGGACCGCATGGATCGTTATTAGCTCAGGCTACTTCATTTGGATGGATTTTGTCAGGTGTAGTAGACACGTCAAGTCAACAAAATAGAAATGTGGTAGTAATGCATTCATGTGTCGAGGAAAATAATATATTGAAAAGGTTTTGGGAAATGGAAGCAGATCCTATTATTAAAAAACAGTTTTTAACAGATGAAGAAAAAAGATGTGAACAATTTTTTACTGAAACAACAATAAGAGATAAAACTGGGCGTTATATTGTTCGACTGCCGATAAAGAGTTTAAATCCAGAATTGGAACTAAAGAATTCAAAACATATCGCTGAGAAAAGACTAAATTACTTGGTTACAAAAATGAATAAAAATAAACAGATGAAAGCAGAGTATACAAAAGTGCTAGAAGAATATTTGCTATTAGGGCACATGGAAAAAGTACCGGTTAAAGAGGTTAAAAGCTGTAAAGGAATTTACTTACCACATTTTGCTGTTATTAGAGAAGATAAAGATACAACAAAAATGAGAATAGTCTTCGACGCGTCCTGTAAAAGTGAAAGTGGTATCTCATTAAATGATTTGTTGATGGTAGGCCCTGCTTTGCAACCGGAATTAAGACATCTTTTAATGAAATGGAGAATTCATCCAATCTGTTTGTCTGCTGATGTAGTTAAGATGTACCGTCAAATAAAGGTAGCTGAACAAGATGTTGATTTCCAGAGAATTGTTTGGAAAGAAAATCACGATGAACAAACTGTGGATTATCGTCTGCTAAGAGTTACATTCGGTACAGCATCGGCCCCATATTTAGCGGTAAAAGTATTACAGCAAGTAGCTAAAGATGAAGAAGAGAAATACCCTAATGCGGCTGCAAGAGTCAAAGAAGATTTTTATATGGATGATCTGTTGACGGGCGTTCAATCAATAGAAGAAGGAATACAGTTATACAAGGAAATGAATGGACTATTGAATGAAGGGGGATTTACTTTACAAAAGTGGTCAACTAACAATGAGGAATTATTAAGACAAATAAAAGACAATGAAGAAGAAGTAGGTAAAGAAAATGCGCAAAAGATAGAAATAAAAAACGAAAAAGGGCTAAAGCTAAAAATAGATGAAACGATGAAGTTACTAGGACTTACCTGGAACCGAATGATCGACGCTTTTCGCTACACGGTGATACTGCCCCCAACAAAAGAACCTGTAACAAAAAGAATTATAATATCTGATATATCACGTTTGTTTGATCCACTTGGATGGGTTTCACCTAGTGTCATAGTAGCAAAAGTAATTATTCAGAAGCTATGGATATCAGGTATTAATTGGGATGATGAAGTACCAACAAAAATATTAGAAGAATGGCTTACTTACCGTCAAGATTTGGTGCAATTATCTGAATTAAATATACCTCGCTGGATTGGCACTAATCAAAATGATGTACTCGTCGAACTTCATGGGTTTTCTGACGCTTCTAAAGTTGCATATGCTGCCACGGTTTATATTCGGGTAGTAAATAGCAGAGGTGAAGTTCATGTGTCATTAGTCACGGCAAAAACAAAAGTTGCGCCAATAAAACAAATTTCAATTCCGAGATTAGAACTCTGTGGTGCCGTGCTTTTAACAAGACTGCTAGTTGAAGTAGCAGAAGTATGCAAAATTAATCGACAAAACATACATGCTTGGACAGACTCTACAGTAGTGTTGGCCTGGCTCAATAGTCACCCTAACCGCTGGCAAACATTTGTAGCCAACAGAGTCTCGGAAATATTAACTACACTCGACTCACAACAGTGGTCTCATGTAGATTCAAAATTAAATCCAGCTGACTGTGCTTCTCGGGGCATCAAGGCATCAGAGCTAGTACAGGAGTCATCTTGGTTCAATGGACCGGATTTCTTACATATTGCTGAAATTCAGTATAGTAAACCAAAAGACGTTGAAACAAGCCTAGAAGAAATACGGGTTCATTTTAATAAAGCAGAAGACAATTTTTGGGAGAAGTTTTCGAGTCTAACTAGATTATTACGAGTAGTTGCATATTGTAGGCGCTTCTTAAAAAAGAATAAAAACACAAGGGATACATTTTTGTCGGCTCAAGAAATAAAAGAAGCATTAGAAGTTTGCATCAGAAAGTGCCAAAATGAAAGTTTTTGTGAAGACATGGAAAAAGTTGGGAAGGAGAGTGTAAAATTAAAAGGACCTTTAAAGTTTTTATGCCCATTTATAGACGGAAACAAGATTTTAAGAGCAGGAGGAAGGTTGCAGAAATCAGAACTGGGTGAATGTAGAAAACATCCTATACTGCTTCCGAAAAAGTCAACTCTGACACAATTAATTATTGCAGATGCACACCATAAAACGCTTCATGGTGGTATACAACTGATGCTAAATTACTTGAGATCGAAATATTGGATACTTGGTGCAAAAGAAGTTGTAAAATCCCACATTCGTAAGTGCGTTACATGCACAAGGTATGCAGCAGCCAAGTCTAACCAGCTGATGGGCCAGTTGCCAGCAGCAAGAGTCAATCAAAGTAGACCTTTTAAATGTACCGGGGTGGATTATGCGGGACCTATTAACATACGTACTTCTAAAGGACGTGGTCATCATGCCTATAAAGGCTATATAAGTTTGTTTGTCTGTATGACCACAAAGGCAGTACATATCGAAGTCGTAAGTGATCTGACTACACAGGGTTTTTTATCTGCCTATAGGAGATTTGTATCACGAAGAGGATATTGTTCGGATATTTGGTCGGATAACGGTACAAACTTTGTCGGAGCTGCTAGGGAATTAAATAAACTATTGTTAGAGGAAAATTCAAACTTCAAAGAAGAACTAGCTCAATGTTTGGCAACGGAAGGAACCAAGTGGCATTTTATTCCCCCTCATTCACCGAATTTTGGAGGACTTTGGGAAGCCGGAGTTAAGTCGGTGAAATTTCATCTCAGACGAGTAATTGGAGATTCTACACTAACTTATGAGGAGTTATCTACAGTGCTGACCCAAATTGAAGCCTGTCTCAACTCGCGACCCCTATCACGGATGGACAACAATTTGGATGGAGTTGAGGCTTTGACTCCTGGTCACTTTCTCGTGGGTGAACCCTTGCTTGCCGTACCGGAGTACAACTTTGAGTGTTCCAACATTAATAGTTTACGCAGATGGCAGCTTACGCAGCGGATGATGCAAAGTTTTTGGCGACGTTGGTCGCAAGAGTATTTAACCATGTTTTTACATAGATATAAGTGGTCGCAACAGACCCCGGAACCGATTATTGGAGATTTAGTATTGGTAAAAGAGGATGATATGCCTCCTTCTAAATGGCTGCTTGGCCGTGTGGTTATAAAACATCCAGGTGCCGATGGTATTACACGTGTTGTAACCTTACGTACCAAGAGTTCTATTATAAAAAGACCTACATCTAAACTTTGTCTTCTACCAGTAATGGTTAATGATTCATAGATTTTATTTGGTTCCTTGTTGCTAAGAATGGGTTGCCAGAAATTATTATAAATAATTGTATAGAAGTAAGTATAATAATAATAATAATAATAATATAATTTATTTTCCTCACAAAACATTACAAAATTTTAAGTACAATATGCACAAGAAACATCAACTGAATTGTGAAGGACTGGTGTCTGAGCTAGGAAAATCCTGTGTTACAGACCACCAGGCCCCCAAAGGTAGCGCTAGTGAAAAAAGAAAAACTTTTAAATTTACATGTTAATGTAATGCAAGTTACAGAGCCTAAGAATCTTATTGCTAAATAAATTTCTAAGATTAGTTTGTGTGAGTATTGCGTGTGGAGTGTTAAGTGTTGTGGGAGTGTAAGTGTTGTGTGAGCGAAAGGTGTATTATGGTGATTGGGGATGTGTGTGAAAATGAGTTTTGTTAACGCATAAATGGGATAACATAGATGGGACAGACAGAAGACATGCACTATATGAATATAAAGATCTTATAAACTACTGTGGGACTATCAGAAGATTTTCTGTGTCGGCATAACTTAGGTTTTGTAACCATAGAGTCAATGAATTTCTGCATGGTATTCTCGTAAGATGATAAATCGACAAAATATTATTCAGTTTGTTATATAGATAATTTCCTAGGAAGCAAAAGAAACTTTGTGCAAACCTCGTCCTGAACAATACTGAAGGGCAGACAAAGTTCTTCAGACGCTTACCATTATCATTCAGAGGATCAAATTTGATTAAAGAGTGTTTTTTTAAAGCAATATGTAAGATAAACAACTGTCGAACCGTCAGCACCTCAGCCTGCTTATAAAGGTCATAGGTTGGGAATAAATATGGCTGAAAATAGATAACTTTCAGAACTGCTCTTTGGGCACGTTCTACTTTGAGTAACTGATATTTCGAGGAGCCACCCCATGAAGTAATGCAGTAAGTCAAGAGAGACTGGCAAAGCGCGTAGTAAACTGATTTGAGAATCTTGCCATCTGCCACATGACGCAAATTTTTAAAAACGAAAATGAGTTTACGAACTCTTGCTGTCAAGACATCAATGTGCTGGTGGAACGAAAGTTTATCATCAATTATGACCCCTAAATATTTAATTGTAGTTGTATTATTTAAACACGGGCAATGACAAGTTTGATTTCTGGAACACGAATGAGCAACTATTTGTTGTGATCGAAGAGCAGAACAGTTATTTTTCATTGAAAAAGACATGTACTTCGTTTTGTCGACATTTATGGTTAGAATGTTGCAATCCAGCCAATTAAGAACTATATCGAAGCCTAGTTGAGCCTTGTGAAAAGCTTCCTGCCATGTGGATCCACTGAAAAGGAGAACTGTATCATCTGCAAAAGTAATGACCCTCCCGCTATCAAGATTGAGCTGACATAAGTCGTTAATATAAATTAGGAATAAGGTAGGCCCTAATATGCTACCTTGTGGAACACCATACGTGACGGGAAGATCATCACTCACGCATCCCTCGATTTCAACGCATTGACATCGGTTTTTAAGGTAGTCTTCAAAAAGTCTAAGAACACCACCTCGAATTCCCATAGCCTCCAGTTTATTTATAAGTATAGGGATAGAAACCGTGTCAAACGCCTTTGCTAAGTCAAGAAAGATGCCTATAGTTTTCTTTTTACAATCGAAATTCCTAACAATACTGTCAGTTAGTTCATGTACGGCATCTGCAGTGTTTCTGCCAGAACGAAAACCGTATTGAGATGTAGAAATGAGGTTGTTATTTTCTAAAAACTTCGTCAGTCTTATATTCATTAGACGCTCCAAGACCTTCGATAATGCTGGTAGTATAGATATAGGTCTATAATTGTTGACACAGTTTCTATCCCCTGACTTGTAGATGGGCTTAATCAGTGACTTCTTGAACACGTTTGGGAAAGATCCAGTGGAAAAAGCCAAATTACAAATATATGTAAGTGGTGGTACTAGGATGTCTTTAAATTGTTTAATGAAACCACCAGAAATGCCATCGAAACCCGCGCCTGAACTTTTAAGGTTAGAAATAAGAGCTCGTACTTCATTCTCGTCTGTAGAAAGAAGCACCATAGACTTACATGATGGTGCAGAAGGAGTCGGTGCAGGGTGATCATTACTTCTGATTTTATCTGCTAGATTTTTACCAATATTGGCGAAAAAAGAGTTGACTGAATTCACAGATTGTTGAGAATTGTTCACAGTGATCAGATCTCGTGATGAATCTTTTGTTTTAGCCGTGTATGTGATGTTTTTAATTATATCCCAAAGTTTTTTATTGTCATTTGATGCGTTTTTAAGTTCATTTTTTTCAAAATCTCGTTTTATATTTTTTAATAATAAATTACAAAAATTCCGATACCTTTTAAATGTTAATTTTAAAATGTCATCATCCGGTGAAAGTTTTAACTTTTTATGCAATCTGTCTCTATGCCTGATACATCGAAGTAGCCCAGGAGTAATCCACGGTTTCCTTATAACTTTACGTTTAGTGATGTAAATATTTTTTGTATTATCATTAATAATTTTAGTGATAGTATTAACAAAGAGCTCAGCTGCTAAATTTACATCATTGGCACTATAAATAGAAGCAAAATCCGCAATGAGCATATCGTTGTTAAGACCATTTTTGTCAATTTTCTTTATAGTTTTGGGTAGAGAGCGAATTTTAGGGGATTGTTCGAGATAAACAATAACTGTGTCGTGATCAGTAAATGAAGAGTGGGCTACGTAGCAGAATGCTCGTAATTTAGATTTTAACATTGCATGATCAAGGCATGAACGACCGCGAGTTGGGAGTATATGAGCCGGAAGCATTCCATGAGAAGCAATTAGGTTTAAGTAAATCGACGAACGTGAGTCTTTACTATCCGAAGCAATATCAATATTAAAATCACCAACCATGACGATGTTTTTAAACTTAGCATATTTGCTAAGTAATAGGTTCAACGAATCTAGAAATCGGTCTATGTTTCTCTGAGAGGGTGACCGGTACACTGCTATGATTATGGTGTCCGTACTAAGTGTTATGAGCAAACAGTTAGCATCCTCAAGATCAAACTCTTCAATTTGAGTGAATAGATTGTATTTAGAATAGACTACAACACCATCGTTTTGAAATGTGTTTTTTGAAGTTGCATAACAATTATACCCATCTAAGGTAGGAATTTTTTGTAAGCGATACAACCAACATTCTGTTAAAACAACCAAATCCCAAGTGATATTTGTTCTTGCAAGCAATGTACAAAGACCATTTATATTACAGTGAATACTTCGGATATTTTGACTAAGTATTTTTAGGCATGATTTGGAATTCGGACATAAAGAAAAGCACTCGTCAACGTCACAGTTAGAAGACTCAGCTACCGTAAATAAATCTATGTTATTAATCAGTGAATTATTATTATTTGTGGAATCGAATTTTAATAAAATAATTACTAGCAGGCGTATATAACATGAACAATATAGGTATGTTAAAATAATATGTATATTGGTAGTTGTCAATGGTGACAATGTCGCATTTATAAAATATATGTGTTGCAATTGTGTAGTGTATGAACTTATAACTTTGAAATTGTATTAGTAAAAATGTGTAAATTATGTGTGCTGCGAGTGTGATTTGTGTGAGATTAGAAATTCTTAGCCTAGTTAAAGTTAAATAATTAAAATATTGCGTAAATAAATAATAGGAACCAAAACAAAAATAATAAAGTACAGTTAGTCATGGCGAACTGAGCTTGGACAAATCTTCGTCACAGTCGATGCGAATCATAGATAGACCATCTTCTTTTCTCAAATAGACCTTACCAAACGAGGTCCAGCAACCCTTATAATTGTGCATTTTTGCGAATTGTCGAGATAAATAATAGAGACGCCTCGTTTTGGAAGTTAGTGATTCTGCTACAAATATTGGTAGTACGGGTCCAGGGATCTGTAGGTGCGTAGAATTAAGTCTGTTTCCTTTATTTTCTTTGTTGTATGCCCTAGACTTTGCTATGATATTTTCCTTTATAGTAGTTGTTATAAAATCCACCACAATGGCGCTGCTTTTTTCCGACTTAGTGTTGATCCGATATATGTCCTTGATATCAGAAACTTGTATAGGATTTTTAGTAACATCACCTAGTGTTTTAACAATATCCGATAGCTGGAGTTTGGTTTCAGGCACAATTTTAGGTACATTTCTCAATTCAATCATAGTTTTACGGGAGTTACGCTCAAGAAGTTCAATTTGTAGTTCCAATGAGTCGATTCGCGTTCTATAATTCATGTTTTCATTTTTAATTGTTTCCATCTGATTGAGAACGTCATCATATTTCGCAGACATAAATTCCATCGACTCCTTTATTTCCGAATTTTGAAGCAGTAGTGCTTCTAATGAGGAACATAGTGAATTAAATTTTATATCTTGTTGGGCTTTGAAATCCGAGAATTGCTTTTGAATTTCTGCAAGGACCAAGCTGTCCGATTGCTCATTTTGCTTACTACGTGAGGTGACACGTCGTCGCTTATTACTATTAGAATTTTGATCCGAATCCGTCTCTAAAGAAATTTTGTTAATGGCCGTGTCTGAGTTGTAGAACTCTGGCTTTGGTTTGGTACCCGATTTCTTTGTTGGAGTATGGGCACAAGCCATTGTTGTGTTACAATACCAAAGTATTTTTTAAATGAACAAAAATTTCTGTGTACAGGTTGAGGCTCGAACTGAGGACTCTTAACGCCTTCTTTCTATGCCTTAGCGTTTACGCCACTAAGCTAATCAGCTTGTTACAATTATCTTGAAATTTTGAATGTGTTATTAAGTTTTAATTTATTTTTTAAAGGTGTGGGTGTTTGTACAAGTAAAGCGAGATCTTATAGTATGATCACTGTACATACCCTTTTTAATACGATGTGAACAAGGCACTCTTATGCTTGCAGAAATTTAGTTTTGTACGAAATTCGATAAATCTGGTTACCTCAGGTTTGAGTTGTAAACAATTTAATATGTAACACTTTACTATTTGTATTTTGGTAAAAGAATTACGCTTAATAATTAACTATTTACTTGTTAATCGAATTTTAATAGCGGAGCAAAATTAAACACAACCAGTCAGTATGGAGGCGGTATGTTTTAAGTTAGTATAGTGGATGTCGGTGTTATAAATAACAAAAACTACCCACCAAGGATATAAAATAACATTTTTCATTTATCTAACTAATGCCATGGTGGGCGGACAATGTCGGAAGGACAAATATTTAAAATTTGTCCTTGGTGGGCGGTATGTTAAACCGTTCTTCAAATAATTTTATTACTCATTTAGCCACTAGGTGGCGCTAGTAAATTTGTATGCATTTTCTACATCGCGATGTCAAGAGTCTCCGGTGTTTAATGACATCAACGTTGTATCTTAGATTTAATTGCTTTTTAATACATACTTGTGGAAAAGTCGATCGTGTTTTTTTGCTAACAAGCCATCGATCTGATCTTAGTACCTCTTCGTGACTTTCAAATGAATGGTTGTTCAACTAGAGTAATCGGCCATTTTGTTAAAAAGAACCCTAAAACCAATATGGTGGCGAAGTAGGTATGTCCTGTAGTAGTTAAATTTGACTAAATAGTATTATAAAGGTTTTGATAAATGCAGCAATCGGACATGATCCGATCCTATATGGCGGTCTCAGTATTTGTTAATATTATCGAATAAAAATATATCGAAGATATAATAAATATGTTTAGTTGTGAAGGGGCATGACGATATGTTTATTATCATCGAACACTTTATCAATAAAATTATTTTCGCAAGATGAGTAGGCCTTCTTTATACAACAGTCAAAAGACAAAAGTTACGTATGTTATGCTTCGTGATCTGTTTACTACCCTTTGAAAATATTATATTTTTTGTCGAAACACGAATGGCACCGTAACAATAAGAATGAAAAGTGAATGCTCCAGTAATAGCATCACGCTGATCACTGTTGGATTAATTACACCAGTAGCGGCGCTCTCCAGATCTATAGAGCACTAATCGCGCGTATTCAGGGCGTTTACCGGATCTTTATAGGACATGTTATCTTGTAACTGCACCTAATAAGATAATTATAAAATTGTATTGCACTTTACCGGACTGTTACAAAACGACTAAAGGGCGTAATAATCTTATAACCTGCGCCCAAATCCAGCTTTATAAGCGTTTTCAAGAGTTCTATAGGACAAAAAATACATGCTCCTAGGACACTTAAAGGACCAAATTTTGCTACTTGGGTACCGCTCTCAACGTCGTGTCGTCGTTGAGAGCCGAGTGTCGGGCGTCTGTCCTTCGTCACGTCAACAAACATAAATAAGCATAAGGGGGTCGATTGTAATTACCTCTCGTGCTCACCGTCGCACACAGCATGAGGCTCGGGGCCCTGACACGCACGGTAGAAGATTATAAAATATTGTAAATCAAACACAAAATCAAAAAGTCCTTTATTCAGTTTAGGCCCTGATAAGGCACTCATGAACTTTAATTTGTTACATACAGTTGAATTTACCACCGGTTTGAAATTAGGAATTATCTGCTACGAGTTTCTATGGGCTACGTGCTGCTACGAGCGCCTACGAACTATTTTAATAATTTATTAACATTCATTGCCCTACTGGAAACTAGTTTCAATGAAAAGTTCACTGCGGCTAGTTTCCGTGAGTTTTCCTTATTATAAGACTTAGTGACCATCGGACATGGACATTAGCGATATCAGGAGGATATATATCTACCTACATAAACGATAAACACTAACCCCTATCATAAGCTAAGGTTATTACCCATTTTTTTAGAGTCAACTAACGATCTCTTTAGCGCTGAAACTATAATTAGTCGTCTAAGCAGACAGTAGAAACACGTATCGCTATTAGAACGCTTTTAGTAGTATTTTTCTCGCAAACACCGTGATTTTCACGGCGCTTACGCATTTCGTTCATCGTTCTACAACAACATACGGAACATAGTTGTGATGTGTGGCGTCTTCTCTATTAACCTAATATAATTATTAATATAGTTAAACACAAATATATGCATTAACCAAGCTACTTAAAAACACCATTTGCTATTGTGCTAGTCTAACCGATTATGGCAATACCGAGTGCATTTTTAAATTCAAACATCCTGTGGTTTTGTACGTAGCAATGAAAAAAAGTGAAGTTGCAGCGTGAGTGGCGGTACCTAGTAGGTACCTACCGAGAGAAATACACCGGCGCGGGGTGTGTGTGTTGCGGCACAAAGTTGCAGGTAACGAGCCAGATAAGCGCTTACACCCGCCGACACCGCCCGCACACCCCCGCACCGCTCCACCCCGCACCGCACGCACTAGACAGATACAACTTTCAGCTTCATTCATAACAGTTTTATTTCATTATAGCGTTGTAACATTAAAGTTTTAAAAATTAAATCATTTTCATTATTACTTCACGAACGATTGGACCGCAATTGCGTTTATATATCGATCGTTATTACCGGCCAATGGACGTCACAGGAATCTTTTTTGTGGCGGGTCTGAGATGTAATTGTTCTTTCCTGGAGGTGGCGATGAGGTTGAGGGGGGCTCCGGTGGGATAATTAACTCTTTGATGCTTCATCAATAGAGACGCAAAAAGCTTCTGAAGTTTGTTCATCATGACCTGATTGCGTGTGACGACATCGCATCGAGACATCTCGTTGCAATGTCGTCACAAAAACAATCTAACACAATGGCTGTAAAAGTTTTGATATAGTCGGTGTGCAATGATACAAATTCATTGACTTATGAGTATTTTCATCTAGTATTAAGAGTTTTAGTTTTAAATATCTGAACAGGGCTTTTCGTTACGAGCGAGCACGTCTTAAGCGTTACGAGCCAGAACGAATAAAACTCTAGTAGTCTTAAGACTATGGTGTATATTTTGTTTTTTTTTATTTAATATTTTACCTGTATGGAGTTAAACGCACACTTCGTTACAAGCCATTTAGACCGTACACGTGCTCACGGACTATACTCTAGTACAGTCGCTCCATTAATATTCTAACTCTATAGTTAAGACTTATTATAAAATGTTGGAAGACGATGTCAAGAATAGGTTAACCGGTGAGCGAACGAACGGTAGTGGAGGCAAGTTTCATTATCGGCGCGCGACACAAAGGACGAGAAATGAAGTCGCTACTCGCTCGCCGGAACATGCTAATTAATGATCCCTCCCTCCCTCGTCGTTCGCACCGCCCGCGTGCCCACCCTATGAGCCGCGACTCAGCGCCGCGACACACTTATCTATCACCCATCGATGTAGTGACGTCAGCGTTCCCTAATTAGGCTGCCCTCACAAATGATGCAAGATAAACAAAGAGTTACTGCATGTATCGAATATTTGCTACTTGATTTATAGAAATTATGAAATTTCTCATTAGATTCTGGTATCTGATTCCTAGCAAAAAATCATATTATTCAGTGTTTCGTCCCTACTCTGTCTGTATGAACCATAAACTGTTTTATGTTGTATTATGCCCAAAACATATCGAGCATCTCCTGTAATAAGTGCAGTACAAATCGACGTTTGACCGAATTTGCCTTAGTCGCCGTAGGATAGACTAGGCAAAGCCTTAATATAGCTGATTCATTTATATAATATATTAAATAATATAACTCGATATTATTATGAATAAAACAAAAAGATGTAGAAATTAACTGTTCTATCTAAATAGAGATTGCAGAATACAACAGTCCCACGAACGAAACAAGTCAATGAAATGAAACTAACCGTTCCGTGGAGGAACGTTGATAAAGAACTTGTCATAGAGGTACAACGAACATAATAATATTATTATTTAGTTTTGAACGAACACAAACTTTTCTATTGATATGAGAAGTGCTAGACGGCGCGTTCGCTGTTATCTGGTGGCATCCGCGCTACCCGCAAGCAGACGCGGCCGCACCCGCACCCACGCCGCGCCGCCGCCGCACCGCCCCGCCCCGCCCCGCCCCGGCTTGTTGTCACCGGACACAACTTTACACTATTCATTCCTATATAATAGTATTCATGAACACGTGTTTTAAAATAGTCATATGGTCTATTGTAGTTTATGAAACTGTTGCATAATATGACTTATTAAAACACGATTGTGAGTTTTTATGAGTGTTTCAATAACTACTTATGTGCAGCTTCATACACTACTTTACCTAAACTCGTGTAATAGGTAAAAAAAACACAAAGTTAGAAGAAAATCAAAATTGATTTGAAATCTCCTTGGGCGGTTCAAAGTGTAGCAGGTATTGTATTTTGGTAAGGAAACTGTACTATGATGAAACTTTTGAAGTCGCAATTTAGAGCTTAACTCTATGAGTGTAATTAAATAATATTTTGGAATGCTATTGATAATAATGTCCTACGAATAATATCAAGTGTCTATTAATGTCTGCATACGGAATATAAATTAACCCTATTTCAGTCGGTTAATAAATAAACAATCACACACAATAGCACAGTTAAAATATGTAGAGCTAAGTATTGTCTTTCGTTATGTAAGCAATATACTAATGCGATTGATAAGTGGTAACATTGGGTGCGAGGAGACATTCATAGTGAAGGCGAGTGACCGGTGTAAAGTTACCGGGGGTATATCGGGGCTATGGCTATTTTAAAGGGAGAGTCATAGTTACTCTAATAATGCTTGTTAGGGATCCCTACCGAAAGGGCAAAAGGGAGCCTTATTGCTCTGCTGTCTGCTCAGCTAAATGGAATTAGGGGAGAGTGTCAATATATAGAGAGTATTGAATAGATATTGTTTTTCCAAAGAAAGTACAGAAATGTGGGGCCGCCGAAGTGACAAGTTTTAAACAGGTACACGAGCGGGTACCATAAAGTACCCTAGCACCTTACAATAATTCACTAAGCTCGTCATGTTCCCTCATTTATCGAAAGCCTATTATTATTTTATATGAGAAGTATCCAGATGAAAGACATCAAAATAATCATTGTATATGAAATTAATAAATAAACCGCGTTGTTACTAATATTATCAATATAGCATGCATTAGGCTTGCATTTGTACAAATGTTTGTGGAGTGGGCACATAAAATAATTATTGTATTCTCTGCAACGTTCTGTGTGTAATATAAAATCAATTACATATTCTGTTTAGGCGGATTGCGAGCACAATGGACGGAGGAACCAATATTAGGTATTATGTGCTCTCACAGCTGCTGCGCTCTGCACAGCTTTTCACTACGTCATCATATTTTCTCTCAAAAATTCTAACCAATTTTCGAGCATCGACAATTAGATGCTCTTTGCAACGCTCGAGCATTTCACTAGTTTCTACCCCTCGGTTTTACCCTCACTATCCGAATGATCTAATGGTTAACCATAATATAAAAACAGCTGTATATTTTATTAAGGATCTAATTGTAAACCGGGACAAAGACAGCTGTAAAAACCTGTATTTGGCTTATGTTAACTTTAATCGTAATTAAGCCTTCACCCATCCAGGTACCTGTACTGACCACGACGGTAGTAGATTATCTTTGCCGATCGATTAAGAATGGCTTCGAAGCCCACGAGCGCTTCATTGATATACATGTGGGTACTTGCCCATACAAGCATCATATAAATACAAAAAGTTTACATAACCAACGCAACTTGTCGCGTCGTAATTCAGCAGTATCGTCGCGTCGCCGTGACTGTGGAAGAAGAAGCTTTATCGAATCACTTGTAATAGTGTCGAGGAAGTATGAAGTGGAACAGCGACGGTATTAAGAGATAGATGTGAAAGTTTTAATGAGCTCAGCCATCGCCAATACTGCCGCGCCACCGCGCCTCTGCCCCACCACTTCCCGCCGACGCGACGCGACGCGATTCGACGGCCCCGTTGCGGACTAAACTAAAACTAACTACATCATCAACTTGCACTCTGAATTAAATTGTCGACAATACTTAGCGCTCGACCTTCGACTTCACTAATAGGCACCGCAATTAAAACAATAGGAGCGACTTGAAACGACGCGCCACTAAATGCGAGTCCGCTCTGTCGCGGGTGGAATCCTGAAGGTAGAGATAAAAGAGAGCGTTACGATTACGGTGACTCTAATGAAATGTTCTTGGAGTCCGCGCGACTCAACGAATTAAACGACTTTTTTGTACCTACTGATTTTGAATAGGACAACAGAGGTCTGAGTAAAAGGAATGGGAATAAAGAGGATTTGGAGATATTTGGAGGGCCGTCGGTCGCCCATCGCATCGCAAGAGGAGGCAAATAATAGTAGGCTCATAATATACATTTTTGTTATCTATAATATAAAAAAAGACGTGTGGCACTCGGAGACTGCCGCGGTAAAGCTATTGCATAGCTGTTTTTATCAACTTATGCAATTATAATTATTTATTTATTTTATTTATGCAGTATTTTTTTCCTTTGTTTTTTTTTCCTTTGATATTAATTCAAGTTACACTTTTTGAGCGTGGTGACCGATAATAAAATGAGAAGTTAATATATGCAATAGACAACCAATGCCACCTAAAGGCGAGTTGCTGAACTAAAGAGACAAGCGTGATATTTCAAAAAGTCATTAAAAGTCCTGCTATTCATCGATAGATGGCAAAACTAAAAAGTATCACCGCTGTGCCGGTCGGAGTGGGGGGTGTTAGGTTTTTTCGTCACGGAATTTCTGGATTCGGTCTCCACGTTCAAGGCCCGCGATAGAAGCTATGCAATAGCTTAAAAATTCCTTGATTTAGATGTAGAAGGTATGTCTGTATCACGTCTATCTCTAAGGCATATATTTTCATATAGTTTTCTTTTCATAACCATATTAATTATTAAAATAAAAAGTGATTATCAGTTCTCGCCCGTGGTTTTACTCCATTATGGTCTCCGGGAGCCTGCAGCGGGTAGGTGTTGGACCTGGGCGGAGTGCGAGGGGGGGGGGTGAAGAGAAGTGATTCCAAACAATCGCTTTACAGTGCTTAAAGTTATACGGAGGGTTCGGCCTAACTGTTCAATTTTATTACTTCATTAAGGGATTCACTTCGCTGTCATAAATGAACACTACTCAATATATCAATATATTGAGTAGTGTAGTATAATTGGTATAACGGTACGATTAAACTGTTAGAACTACATATTATATGAGCAAGTTTTAGAAGCGATGACAGTTCAGTGGTAGTCCTCCGAAAGCCAAAACCAGAACAACGTACGGTGGTAGGGTACTTTGTAGTACTCATCTGTCTGGTTATCCTCAATGTGTCGGCTTTACAACATTAACAAACGGAGGAATTGTATAGTTTCAGGATACCATACACGGATAGGCAAATAAGACGAGTACCTAAACTGTTTATAGAAAAATACATTCCATCAAATTACTATGGCACAAGAACTTGGCAGTACTTAACACCAATAGATTTAATAGTTTTCCACCAGAATATTTCAAAAAAGAATGTTTAAAATGTGTTGTAAAAAATAGAACAAAAATCGGGGGGCACGGCAGTGCCCCCGCCGAGTCGAGCGCGAAGCAAACACTGCCGTACCATCCTTTACTAGAACCATTTCGCCTCATTTTCAGGCCCCTATTTGAGAACCTCTGGATAAGACCCGAACGCAGAAATTTTCGTCATCCAGTAAGCTATAATCACATACTTAAAATCCAAAATTTCAAGTCTGTAAGTCATTTAGTTCCGAAGTTAAGCGAAAGAAAAGTTTCACATTTATGACACTCACTCACTCACTCACTCATGATCATCAATATAGAACTAGTACTTCCCATAAACTCAGAGAGCTGAAATTTGGTACAGAGTTAGGGTTTAATGATCACATAAAGGGAAAACTAAAAAAACTAGGATAATCGAAGATCTGGAGTACCTGGTGACCCTGATTAGAAAACACAAGAGCCCAACCAATCTATTAGAGATCGACAAACCGCCTTTACAAAAAATATTCAACTTAGTGGGCCGCTTCATTTTCTACAAAAGGAAGTGAAATCCCGTCAAAAACATTCTGTAAAAAACTAGCCAAGTCTCGATGGAGCTGCTTGTTTATCCCTAAAAAGTAATGAAATCTAGACAAAATCGTGCCAAGTCTAAGGTTCCTTACTGCGATTTCTTTATTATTATAGTTAATGTTGTGTGACTTGGCGGATCTCATTTTCTCAAAGCAGTTCAAAATTAAACAACATGCACACTCTATGTAGGGATAGATGAAATCTAGTTCAGTCTTGTCACAACTTGATACTGGGCGATGATAGCTCAGTGGTAGTGACGTCGGATGCGGGGACGAAGGCCCCGAATCCTAAAATAAGCTTGAGTTTTCGGTGAAGGAAAACATCGCGAGGAAACCATAGCACGGTGGTGGTAGTGTACTTTGTAGCGCCCACCTTCTAGTTGAAAATCTGTCGCCAAGCTCCTATCGGTGTGTTCCGACAGCTGCACTTAAGATCCAATTCCTCTAGGCCTTGTGTGCTTACCACCTACGGCCACATCATCACTTACCATGGTGAGATTGCGGTCACACATAGGCCTATAAACAGTAAAAAAACACCATCGATAGAACAATAATATTTAAACCTTACTCGTGTTTCATATTTCTTTGATGTTCGACATCCGATATTCCAGATGTACGTAACGTACCTAACTACACTTGAGGAGACCGACCATCGGCGACCAGCGTAATACAAGATGTAAGCCGGCTGATGTATCGGAGGCAATCACACAGATTAGCATATAATTCAGATCATCAATAGTTGCCCCCCACCGCCCTCTCCCCCTCATGGCAATCCGTGCCTACTCACTAGTAACCTGACAATAATAGTATTGAATATTGACCTTAATTTATATGATTACGTTTTTACGTTTACGTTTAGTGTTACGTTTTTTTCTTTTTGTATTCCTTTTTTTATACATTATTTAAATGAGATGTGTTCAGTTTTAGTGTGAACTCATAATTTTTGAGACGTTCGCTGAGCTCCACATATACGAATTAACATGAGATGCCCCCGGAATGCCTGTTTGGTACCAAAATAGTATCTATACATATATAATTACTTGTCCTGACTGACTAAATGACTGAATTCATCAACGTAGAGCTTTACCTGCTGGGGTTTGAAAGTAGTTCGAAGATATTTGTTCGTAATTTTTTCGGAAACGAATATATGGCATATAATAAATCAATCTAGTTATTTTAGCACCATAGAATGTGTACAATCATTTAATAATGAATTTTTCATGGTTATTGAATTTGTCGAACATTTATATTATTTTGCAAATAACTCTGTAATGTGACGTTTTAGAACATAGACCGTAATTTTTTATTCGTATGAATTTCCATCGTGAGCCGGCAAAACAAAACGGCGCGGCGCCCGAAAATTATGACAAAAAAAATCTTCAAAATACCTTTGAAATTATTACACCAAACCTGTGTGCAAACAAAGCTATGTTGAAGATTTATAACGTTCGAAAGGGGGCATTTTTTTGTATGAAAAATCTTTTTCCTTGGAATTATAAACATTAAACTTACACGATTACTTAACTAAATAAATAATAAAGATTCTCATTATTAGTTTTTTATTAGTTCCCTATTACTAAGGGGATGTTAAAGTATGTATGGAAGAAACCTAACGCGCGGTCTGATTAATGTTTTGGACAGAAATAAAGAAACTCGTTGTTTTCGGGTTTCTCGAAAATCTACCCCTAACGGAGCAAAAAGAGTTAATTACTTTGAGTATTTAGTCAAAAATACTCAAAGGTAAATAAAATTATGTTTAAGAGAAGGATTTTACTGGGTGTCTCAATTAACTCAAAAGTGGGTATACATTGGTTCCTTTTATACTCTATTTAATAGAAAAGATTTTTGAAAATTCTATTTCTAAGGTGGTAGAGAAGGGGGCGCGGGTAAAACCGCAGGGTGAAAAGCTAGTAAAAAATAATACTGTAGAGTTATTATTTAATATCATTTATTCAAATAGACCTTCGCAGGCACTTATGAGATGTCTGACTCTAATACCGGTTCGGAAGGTCGTATTTGCCGACAATGGTTATTGTTGACGAACCCTACCAGGAGTAGAGGTCTGGACGGGTACGAGCAGCTTGAAATGAAACTCGATTTGTGCGGTGAAATAATCTTGAATCTTGTACTGCAGTATTGCCTCTTTCTGAATTGTTCTTGTAAGGAGAGTGCGTAGAGAAATGAGTGCCGTATGGGCCTGACTGCGCTGTTTATATTGTAATTTTAATCTTTGCGCATGCCTATGTCAGATTTGTAAATGATTACAGTGCAATATTATTATTATTAGCAATATACAATCGGTTGCTATGGCAACGGATCAATGTTGAAAAGTGGCAATACCGTGCGAGAGCCCTATCAAAATTCTTTATTTAAAAATGCTTATATCTAATACAAAAAAACAATGTAAAACTATCAATAATTATAAAATAATAAACAATAAATCATCCTAGTTCATAAACAATAGCCTAAAACCTTAAAGTAAACAATATAAAATTTCTTATTCTAAACTTAGCTTATGTAAAGTAGGTATATAATATAATTATAAGATCTTTATTTACATTGGAGTGGGCAGGCATACATAGCATAATGTGTTATGTGCGGGTCGAGGGACGATAGAGGCATGTTAAAGGGTGTAGTCGTGAACAGTCTCCCCCTCGTGCGAAGATGAGTTTCTGAGCACCATATACAGAGTTTCACGACGTCATGCTATCTTCACTATGCGGGATGTGGGTCGTCGTAGCTCTCCAGCTGTGGTTCTAACGTCTACTACTCGAACTTTGCCATCGGGGCCTGGGTAAGTATGGGTAATCTGCCCTCTCGGCCATACTCCTCGAGGTAATGATGAATCGATGATGAACACGATGTCTCCGACTTCTGGGTTGGTGAATCCCTTGGAGTTGGCACTATACCTAGGTGTTATAGTAGGTAGGTATTCGGTGAGCCATCGATTCCAAAACAAATCAGTCAATCTTTGTACAGTTTTCCAGTTGGCTGTACCTATTAGATTTTTGTCGTCGAATGTACCCATTATCACGTTGCCACTCGATCTTCCGATTAAGAAGTGATTTGGAGTCAAACTTTCTTTGTCTTGAGGGTCTAATGAGACGTCGGTAAGTGGACGTGAGTTTATTAAGTGTTCAGCTTCCAACAATATTGTATGCAGGACTTCTTCACGTGGCTGACGAGATTTTAAGGTGGCAGATAGCGCGACCTTGACAGAGCGTACTAGGCGCTCCCAGGCTCCACCCATGTTAGGTGCCCCAGCAGGTATGAACTTCCATTTGATGCCTTTCTGTTGAGCCTTATCAGTCAGTTTTTTCAGTTCCATTTGCATGTCCTTGTTAGCGCCTACAAAGTTGGTTCCGTTATCACTGTACATTATAGATGGCGCTCCTCGCCGTGCTATCATTCGGCGGAGTGATAAGATCATACTGTCGGCAGACAGAGACGGCACTATCTCTAAGTGCACTGCGCGTGTAGTTAGGCATGTATAGAGTGCGACCCATCTTTTTTCTTGTTTGCGGCCTACTGATATGATAAGAGGGCCAAAATAGTCAACTCCGGTGCATGTGAAGGGCGGTTGATGTTGTTGTAGGCGTTCTGGTGGTAAGTCGCCCATGGGGGCCGGTATAGGTAGGTACTTGTGCGTTCTGCACCAATCGCATTCTCGCGTTATAGACTTCAGCGTGTTTCGTAGCGAAGTAATGTAGTACTTTTGGCGTATTTCATTCATAACTGTATTATGATTGGCGTGATTGTAGTCGCAGTGATATTGTTGTATAAGCAACTTTGTAATCGGGTGCTTGCCGTCTAGTACTATGGGTTCCTTGTATGTGTCACTCACACAGTCAGCTGATGATATACGAGTTTCGATTCTTATTATGTCGTTTCTGAGCGTCAATGTTAGCCTTTTTAGGCGCGAATCTTTTTCGTTAGGTACTTGGTTATTTCGTAGCGATTTTAATTCGCTCGCCCAACTTTCTTGTTGTATGGCTTTGACGAGCAGTGTCTCGGCATACTGTAGGTACTCTACGGGTAAAGGTACGGTACGGGTGGTAATCGTCGGCGCACGTTCGATAGGAGTTTGTTTACGTTTTCGTACGTATTTTCTCCATGATTTGTCTTTGACGGTTTTCTTTATGGCGGCGACGGGTTCCGGTTTTTTCTTGACCTTGGCCTTGAATATGTCAACGCTGTGTAATAATCGTGCCGTAGCTCGTTGTAGGCGTTTCCACGAAGAAAACCTCGATACGTCGGGAATAGGTATTTCGGTCCGTCGTATGGTGGCTACGATTTTAGACTTTTCTTCGCCTGTGGTAGGTATGGAGCGGTCGCTCTTATCTTCCGGCCACTGATTAGAGTTGTATTGTAGAAATTCGGGGCCGTTGAACCAACGATGATGAATGGTAAAGTTTCTCGGGGTTGATCTGGTGGCGTCGTCGGCGACGTTTTCGTCGGTGGGTATCCACCGCCATTCTGTTGGTTTGGTTGAGTCCTCGATTTCTGCCAACCTGTGCGCGACGAATGGTTTGAATGTACGCGGATCGGCTTTTATCCATGCTAAAACGGTGCGCGAGTCTGACCAAAAATATCTCTTTGTGACTTTTGTTTGGATTTCTTTTTGAATATTGGTCGCCAGTCTGCAACCTAGGAGCGCTGCTTGCAACTCCAATCTAGGTATTGACGTGGGTTTCAGTGGTGTTACTTTAGCTTTTGCTGCTAATAATCTCACGCTGGTTTTGTTGTTTTTTGTGGTTTTCCAGTATGTAGCTGCTGCGTAGGAGCTCTCGCTCGCGTCCACGAACGTGTGCAGTTCTCCCTCTTCGCACGAGCTAGTGCACCTGGGTATGTCTAGGTGTTGCAGATGTTCCAGGCTGTCGAGCCACCTCATCCAGTCTTCCATGAGTGTGTCGGGTATGCTTTCATCCCAGTCGGTCCCAGCTCGCCAGAGTTGTTGTATAAGCTTTTTTCCTTGTATAAGGACGGGCGTGGCTAGTCCTAAGGGGTCGAACACTGACATCACCGCACTGGTGACTTCCCTTTTTGACGGTGGTCTGACTCCTTCTTTCACCTCCTGAGGTGTGTTTCGCAAGTTAAGTGTGTATTGCATTGCATCCCTTTTGACATTCCATAACATGCCTAATGTTTTCTCAGTCTGATCTTGCCCTAATGGGACCTGATCGGTTTGAGAGTTCTTCTCGAAGCTTTCAATTGCTTGTGTGTCGTTCGATGCCCATCCTCGCAGCACGAATCCGCCGGCCCGGTGGATACGATCGACTTGTTGTGCCGTGTTTTTGGCTTCGGTGACAGTTTGAAAACTTTGTAGGTAGTCATCCATATAGTGACATCTTTGGATAGCATATACAGCGTCCGGTTGTTCTTGACTGAATTCCTGGGCATTTCTGTCCTTTACATAGATAGCTGAGCATGGAGACGACGTTGCACCGAAAATTAATGACTTCATTCGGTATTCGCGGGGTTCGGAGTCTGTCTCGTTTTCTCTCCATAGAAAACGCAAGCTATCTCTGTCTTCTTCGCGCATGCCTACTCGCAAGAACATTTCTTTGATATCGGCTGCGACGGCGATCGGTCCGCCTCGAAAACGTATTAAAACGCCGAATAGTGATTGAAGTAGGTCTGGGCCAGACAATAATGCGTCGTTAAGGCTCTTTCCGTTTGTGCGCGCCGCTGCGTCAAATACTAAGCGCATTTTGCCCTTCTGTGGGTGTACGACGGCGAAATGGGGTAAATACCATGTTCGAGATGATGTCGGTTGACTCGTTGCTGGTTCCGCATATCCGCTTGCTAATAAGTTTTGAATCTGTTCAGTGTATTTTTTCCTGAAATCTTCATTTTTTGCAATTTTCTTCTCAATACCTATCAATCGTTGCATAGCGTTGGCGCGGTTGTTTGGCATCGTTTCATTATCGGTTCGCCATAATAACCCGCATTCGAATCTTCCATCGGAGAGACGTTTCGTTGTCTTATCAAGTATTGCGAGCGCTCGTTGTTCCGGGTCGCTTGCTGGCTTCTTGGGTGTTATACCCAAAGAGTCAAGGTCGAAATGTGACTTGATTAAGCATTCGATGTCCTCGTTTTTCTTTTGTAGGTGACCCACGAACGAAACTGGCTTTGGTGCTTCCGACCTGCATCCATGTAGTATCCAGCCGAGGCTAGTTAATGATGCTACCGGCTGATGGCTGTTTCCCGATTTTAACTCCCTTGTGACAATCAAGTGCCAGTTGTCTTGGCCAATCAAAATAGCTGGTTTCATCCTTTCGTATTGGATCTGATCTTGGATGTCGTAAAGGTGGACACATCCAGCGATATCGTCTTGTCGCACTGATTGCGATGTGAGGTTGAGTTCGTTGATAGTGTAGGCTCTCAAGTTTTCGTAGTTTCTAGCGAACAGGCCCTTTATACGTAGCTTGAGTTGGCGCGAGTTGTTCGTCTTCATTTGCTGTCCACTAATGCCCTCTATTGTTAAAACTTCTGTGGGTCCGTCGGCTCCTATCTCGTCGGCAACCTCGTTCAATAACAATGTTACGGTGGATCCTTCGTCGAGGAGGGCTGCCACGGTTTTAGTACCGGTAGGTCCGCATAACTCCACAGGAACGATCTTTAGGTATGCCTTTGTTGAGTTTAGGTGGTTTACAGACGCGATTTTCAGTTCTTCTTTTTCAGGTTTTTCATGAAGTAATGCATGATGTTGCCTCGTGCAATTATTTTCTCCACACGGGTTGGCTTTGCATGTTGAGTGTCTGTGGTTCGATTTCAGGCACTTGAAACACACCTTTAGTTTCTTAACAATTTCCCATCGATTTTTCACGGTTTCCTTGAGAAATTGAGGACATTTCACTAGTCCATGTTCTTTTTTACAGACGAGACATGTGATTGGTTGTTGTTTTCCTCCGGTAGTTGCGAGGACAATATCTTCTCTCTCTTTCACCGGTGTCTCGTTCAACGTAATAGCTCTCTCTCTCTCGAACTCAGAGTCGCTATCGTAGTTGTTTTCAGTTTCAGTGTCGCTCTCGCTGTCAGACTGTGCAAAGTTGGTGGTATTGACCTTCTGACTGCGTAGTGGTCGACTGCGGAATGGTTCTCTCTTTTTCTTGACGAACTCCGTAGTTGACACGTCGTATGCTTCGAATTGATCCGCAATGTTGTTGAGGAATTCTGATAGTGAAATCAGTATGGGTTCGTCTTCTTTGCTTGATCTGTACTCGTACCATCTGAATTTCACGTTCATGTTCATTTTGTCAATTATTTTTTCTGACAAATCGCTTGAGTATAAATAATCCTTGCGATTCATTTGCTTGATGACGTTGACACTATTCGCCACTGCGCTGGCAAATATGCCTATGCCCTTTATGTCGTTGGACATGGGCGGCAGCTTGTTGATAGCTGCTATCTCACTCTTTATGAGATGTGTGGGCCGACCAAATCTTCTTTCCAATGCTTCCAATATTTCCTTAGGATGCGTGTTGGTATACAGAAGCGACTTGACGGACTCTCTTGCTTGATCTTTGATAGCCCTTCGCAGTCTGGCTACATTCTCGATGTCAGAGAAATATTTTTCGGTATCTCTATAGATAGCCTTGAAAGCTATCCACTCTCTCGGGTTGCCGTCGAAATGATGCAACTCGTTTATGTACTTCGGTGCAGGAGCAGGCTTGCTTTCCTTCACGCTCTTGATCGCGCTCACGATCGCGGATGCAAGGGTTGACACGTCCCCTTTTGCCGGCATCCCATTTTTCTTGAGGTTTCCCTCGCGCTGTCGTTGAATGGATTTCTGTCGTGACTTCTCCACCTAATCCGATACGTAATCGCCGTTGTCCACGTCACTCGCATCCGATGAGTCTTCCTCGTCCTGAAGTTCGATCAATTCCAGATTGGTCTTCGCCATTGCAACAGCCGCATCTGCCTTCTCTTTCTGGCTTCGCTCGAGTTCCAATCGTGCTTCTAATGCGGCTCTCCTTTGCGCTGAACTTGATGAAATCACCGAATTTGATGCTCTTCGTGGCCCGGTCCGATTTACCACCGTACCTTCCCTTGACACGCGTACCTCCTTGGTTTTGGACGTTCTGTCCTTCCGTGACTGCTCGGATCTCTCTGTACTTTCGGTACCCGTACCCGTGCTGTCTGTGTTCTCGGTGCTTCCACTCTGCACCGTGCTAGGAGTCTCCTTCTGAGAACTCCTCATGCTGCTCTCCGGAGCTGACTCCTCTTCCTCCCTGGACTGCGTCTTGTTTCTTCTTGCTTGACTCCTGGTGCTCATCTTCGCCTGGGGGAGATCTTCCATGCCGTCTTCCCTGTTTTCCTACCTCCCTAACGTCCCTACAACCCTATCAGCCTGTTTGAGTGGTTCTTCGGAACACGCTCTCCCAGGAATGGAAACGTGCAGGATTGGAAAGGTGGGAACCGCCCGGCAGAGGGATATGAGTGAAAGTAGCGTGCTCAGGTATGGGGGGATCGTCCACACCCTCAGCCGTGCCCTCAAGAGGCCGTCTACTTCACCCACACCGTACTGGCGCGATCAGACTGTACAGTGCGCCTTGACAAAGGCACCACTGGTAGTGTCGTCCGGTCCACTACTCCCGCCAACAGGCGTTAACTCACTCTACCGTTTGTCACCGTTAGGTGGTAGACGTGAGCCGCGGCGCACCGCGTAAGAAACAAAGACGTTTGACTGTGTCCGCCACTCTTCCTCGGTGAACCCGAAGTCTCGACCGGCTGTGTTGTTCACTCGCTGCAGTGGTCACGACGATACCCGCCGTGTTGTTCACACGCTGCAGTGGTCTCGATGTACACGCCGTGTCGTCCACACGCTGCAGTAGTCTCGATGATACCCGCCGTGTAGTCTCGCCGCTGGGCACCGATTTGCGTTCGTGGCTGTGGCTTGCCCCTCGAACCCAACGTTCGCGGCCGTTGCCTGCCCCTCGAACCGCGCCAATCCCAATGCCCTTGAGAACCCACAGCTTGCACAATCTGCCCCGATCTTCCAATGTTCGTTGCTAACAAGCCCGACGAACCGAAGCGGAAGAATACCGAAGCTTCTTGCACTGATTCTTGATTTTTCTTTTTTCTATCCGACGTCGATGGACCAAACGCTGTTGACGAACCCTACCAGGAGTAGAGGTCTGGACGGGTACGAGCAGCTTGAAATGAAACTCGATTTGTGCGGTGAAATAATCTTGAAACTTGTACTGCAGTATTGCCTCTTTCTGACTTGTTCTTGTAAGGAGAGTGCGTAGAGAAATGAGTGCCGTATGGGCCTGACTGCGCTGTTTATATTGTAATTTTAATCTTTGCGCATGCCTATGTCAGATTTGTAAATGATTACAGTGCAATATTATTATTATTAGCAATATACAATCGGTTGCTATGGCAACGGATCAATGTTGAAAAGTGGCAATACCGTGCGAGAGCCCTATCAAAATTCTTTATTTAAAAATGCTTATATCTAATACAAAAAAACAATGTAAAACTATCAATAATTATAAAATAATAAACAATAAATCATCCTAGTACATAAACAATAGCCTAAAACCTTAAAGTAAACAATATAAAATTTCTTATTCTAAACTTAGCTTATGTAAAGTAGGTATATAATATAATTATAAGATCTTTATTTACATTGGAGTGGGCAGGCATACATAGCATAATGTGTTATGTGCGGGTCGAGGGACGATAGAGGCATGTTAAAGGGTGTAGTCGTGAACAGTTATGTAGGTACTCACCCGCTCCGGTGTGGAGTAGGCTGTACGATACGTGTACTACATAAGGATTATGTGTGAGCTCCACTCGCCCGGCGACTGCGGGTGATGCCTCCCTAACCTATAACCTCCCGCAGATAAACGCCCAATCAACAATAGCAATTACTTTGAACAATTTTTTGCATAGTACAAAATAGGTACATAGTATTATAACGACCTAGAAATTAGCGAGTGTGTCAATGTACCTGTCTATTTCAGCCTTGAAGACGAATCACTTACCGTCAGGTGTACCGTCTGCTTGACCCTTTTGACCAGAGGAATTATATTATTTATCACACAAGTTTTTTAGTGAATTATGTTAATAATTTAGTTGTATTCGCAGACAGGTACAATGTAATAGCCATAGCGGTGTAGAGCCATTTGTTAACGTTCATAAGTGCCTTATCAGGGCCTAAATTGAATAAATGCTTTTTGAATTTGAATTGAATTTGAATTTAATGTAAACGTTACGACTTATGTGTATGTCCTGAATGTAATTAACTATTCATGTTCAAGATTTTTCCTCATACATATTTAACCAGCAACTGGAGTTAACGTTGGCATGTCGTAACAACCGAACACTAATCATAAAACTGATACAGAAACTGAAACAAAATGTTGTATTTCCTATAAGAAAGGTGGTAGTAGGTAATATCGGTCGTGCAGTAGCGGGCGCGCTCCGGGCTCGGTCGGAGTCACTATAATAGCGCAGAGATAATCGCGGAACGCTGTAGTCGAGCCGAGTCCCGGAGTGGGCGCGGCGGGACGTGTCCCGGGGTCGCAGTGGGTCGCCGTCGCTTTGTTTCGTTGCAGCGAGCTTTGATAACATACCGATAGGAATGGGAATGCGGGACGCCACTCGATGCCCGAGGCCGAGGAAATTGGCATCGCAGGCGTCCGGGAACCCCGCACACATACACATCCCCGCACATTACTACACTATAGTACAGGTATTGCGCTCTGTTTAGTAATAACATTTTTTATGTGTGCTCGGGGGCGACTGGGTGTCGTTCGTCTAGGATTTTATTTCTTTCCGCTGTACTATTAAAATTCATGAAAACTTCAGGAAGCGCACTCTTATCCATCCAAATCAATTGAGTAATAAGGAGCTCGTAGAGCATTGTATCGACTGCATCCTTCATCTTCAGCGAGTGTCAGTAATGTAGTGGCATCGAAATAAATAAGGCGCCATGCCAGCAAAGATTGTGGTCCGTTGTTTATCTGCGGGTGTAGATGCGGGCGCGGATGCGAGTGCGGGTACAGGTGCGGATGCGAGTGCGGATACTGGTGCGGATGCGAGTGCGGATACTGGTGCGTATTTTGATGTATGCTAATGGTACGGGAGAGCTCCTAATTTAATGACCGGAGGCAAGTGTTCGCATAGAGTAATAATCCCGCACGAGTAGCGGCCGGCGCTCTCCCACTGCGGTAGTCGCAGATGATGCTGATGAAGTTCTATGGAAATTATACTCATATTTATACTGTGACAACATGCTAAATTGGAATGATATAAAATAATATCATGGGATATTCCTTACACACGCAAACCTGATCCAAAACTGCGCAGACGCTCTATAATATGGAATTTCAAGTGGTTTAAGGTGCTGGTTGGAAGCGGACCGCATGCAGCAGCAGACGACACTGTCGCTACGTCACTACTGGTTTCTATGTATTACTATGAAGTACTTTTTGTAGCTAGCGACACGTCCCATGGTAATACATAGGAACGAAAGAGAAAGAAGTAGTGTCGCTGCGACATGTACTTTATGTTGTACGTTGATGGCGCGATCAAGAAGAGGTCAGAGAGGGAGGTCTTTTCACCGGGACGTGACACGCGTATCGCCGCCGAGCCCCGGCTTACGTGGTAAATATCTGACCTCTCCTTGATTACGCCATTTACGTGCATTCCATCCACGTAGACTATCGTATCAGCGCGGACCCGCGGTGTTGTCAAATAAATATTCGAAAAATGAAATATCACTCAAAAACATCGAAACATCGAATAAATAATATAAATGTATCGATATTTTTTCGACATCCCTGCTTATACTCAGTCAAGATCACCGGCGGCGCCGGGTTGTAACCGTACTGTGTGTTACGATATACGGAGCACGTTTACGCGCCTCTTTCTGACAGCGAGGTGGTGATGCGGGCCGGTTGCTTGTTGACAGGGCATAATTGCCGATCCGGGTCGGTAGGTGTGTGACTAGTGGTACATTTTATATTGCATTCTTGCCTCCCGATTTCATACTTTTCTGCTCTATTCTAGGTAGAACAGAACGGAAACGGTAGGTCTGTGGCCAGTCTTACTGTTATGACTGGCCGGCCGCCGCGGTGTGACGTGCTGGAGTGAGGAAGGGAGGAACCCAGTGCCGATATTTATGTATAATTATAATTTATACACAAGTATCAAGTATCCAAGCAATGTATTTTTAATTATTGATAAAGTAACAGAGTTACATAAACAACAAATACAAAAGTTTTGTAAAAGGCAAAGATTTTCATACGGCATCGTACCTCTTACTACCTTTAAATTCTTTGGTAAAAGGTGGGTACGTACTTAATGCGGTGTACCGTGTAATAATAAATCAGTTACCTAAAATTTCTTAAATGTTATTTAGCATATTCATCTACCGCATTAACATAGGATTGATGTGACATTGATGTCCAGCTCCGAGGTATTTTGGAGAAAAAACCAAACTGGTTTTTCAAAAAAGACGTAATAATGTTTTTTTTAGGGTCGGCAAAACAGTGAAAATATCACTCTATAAGTTCATACTATTATAAGTTCATACCGGTGGCTGCGGCGGCGGTGGCTACTTGCCATCAGGTGGAATGTCTGTCTACCTGTCAACCTGTTGAAATAATAATAAACATAGCTTGTTTTTAAACAACATTGCTTTATGTTTGAATGTGAGTCATTATTAGCGTGTCCCAGTGCCCTCAGGCCACAGATACGCGCTAATGTCGACCGCGACGGATCCGAAGCCCCACATCAAACGACTGACATATTTGGAACACGCTCCGAATGCTTTTTATAGAATTAAAAATGTACGGAGCTCGAACCATTCGTAATTTAGTTATGCAAACTGACTTACAATTGGTTCGAAAAAAGCTCGTGAACGTCCCCTACATGGAATTACACTTGGGCACATGTCACCACTTCATGTCTTGTCACCAGACTCAACGTACAGGATGACGAACCCTAGCAGAAGTACCCAGGAGCTGCTTGTATTCCACTGAATTAGCAACGTGAAATAACCACTGATTTAATTTTTTGTGTGTTTTCTATAGCTGTGCAGAGTAATTGAGTAGGTTAGCATCAAACTAGACTAAGAGAGATAAACGAGATGTAGGGAGAAGTCGTCAAAGCGGGTTCTTCCATTATTATTATTATTAGGGCGATGGCTGCCACACGCGTCATACTTGTGAACAGGTGCTGCATGTGGGGGCTGGTCTGCTTAAGTTTGCCATTTATTTATTTACTTCGAAGGTCTATTTGAATAAATGTTTTTGAATTTGAATTTGAATTTTGTATTCCCCGATGTATTTCCCCCGTTCATTTTACCTCCGAATAGGTGTTATGTATAATATATTTATTTATTTTATTTATCTATTTATGTTTATTTATTTATATTTATATATTTAAATAATATAACTAAAAGTAAATTATAGATTTTTTAGTAACTTATATTGGTAAAATAATAAAAAAAAACGTCAACTAAAATGTTACTAAAATATCAAAATTCAAAATTCATGACTAGATGTTTTTGCATGATCACGTTGTTTATAATTTCGTTGAATTTTGAACATAGGTGAATGGGTTTATTATTTTTCAATTGACTTTAGTCTAAAATTTAGATGGTAAATACATGATTTTGCATGATTACAATTTTATGTACATTTTTACTTCGATTTTTGTATTCCTAGGATTTTATTACAAGTTAATTATTTTCTATTAATTCAGAAATAAACCGCGATTAGTGCAACACAGTGATAAATACCTGCTTTTTTATGTTACTTATTTTAACAAGTGTCTCAAACCAATTTCATTACAATTAAATTTTTCAAATTATTTTTAGAACGATCTGATATTTTATAATTTTAGTAAAAAGAAGCTTTGGGAAAAATCTATGGTATCTAAATTGAATCGAAGGTAAAACGAACGGGGAAAATATATCTAATACTAGCTGCCCGGCGCAACTTCGTTCGCGTGGTGCTACCCTACCCTACCCTACATCGACTGCAGCGATATCTGCCGGGCTGATTTGTGAATCTAAACCATCCAGGGCGCTACCCAAACGCATACAAAAAAAATCATTCAAATCGGTCCAGCCGTTTAGGAGGAGTTCTGTGACATACACACGTGCAGTAGAATTTTATACATAAAGATATCAGAGGAATAATGGATGGACCCTTCAAAGCATTGCTGATATTCCAGTTCGCTACAAATATTGTCTTGTCTCGGGTGACAACCCGCAGCACCCGCACGCCTACCCACAAGCGGCATCGCTCCAACTCGATGACTTCATTAAATTCCTGATCATTGCCACGAGAACAAACATCAGTTTGCCCTCTCAGCTATATTACTTTCCCGCCTCCCCTCCGTCGCCCGTCGCAACCAACGCTTACTAATGATTGTTTATGCCGAGTCAATACTCTTAATGAGTAAACTAAGAATCCAGTTACGAATAATGCAGTACGATTATTATTGGATACCGCTCGGACTAGGACGGAAGTTGTACTAAACTGCAGCTGTACTAGTTGTGTAAAGAGGCGGTACTGTAAAAGCTCGTACCTCGGTATATCCTAAGATTTACCTGTAAACCTAAGATTTACTAAGTCTTAATGGTAGAAGTTCGAACTGTTCTGTGATAATAGTTAATTTCGGACATTTACTAACACTTACTCAGTAAATCTTAGATTTTACCTCAGAGACATGGTAAACGTTGAAAAATTAAACACGTTTGGCCTTTCATCGATACTCCTGCGGTTACCGTAGAATATAGCCAATGAAAAGAGCAAGACCACGAGGCGAAAGAAGCAAAAGTTCACACGTAGATATTATGTATGTGACGGGAACATTTTAATTTATTTATTGTATAATATTTTACTTTTGTAAAAATATTGAAATGTTTGTATCTGAAAGCATAATAATATTATAGTAATAATAACGAATTTTTAATCATATTATATTGTTTAATTTCCAAAACCAACATTTACTAAGCATCATTGGTAAAACCTAGTTTGTACCAAACTCTAAAGGTAAAATACCGAAAAATCGTCTCATTTCATATTACCGTAACTAACATTAACCAGATCATATTGGTAAATTCTAAGACGTAGGTACTCTTAAAACCTAGGATCTACCGGTAATCGGGCTTTGACAGTAACATAATATATTATACTCGTATGTTTCACTCAAAGACAGAAAATATTAGAATACAACGCACAGATAATTGTGAATGGGTCTACGTCATATGTATGTAATGGCCTACAGTCCTACTAGTCTCGAAACTTTATTAGATATCCTTGGTAATTATTTTATGTTCTGTAATAAGTACATAAGACAATGTTCTTAATGCTTAAAAATAAAATGCCATTTATAATAATAAAATTACATTTGTTATTTATTGAGATTAGTCAACATTTTTAAAAATCAGAAATTTTATGTCATAACCTTTTTTTAATAAAATTAATAGTTGTATGTACCTAGCGTATGAGCGCTGCCGTCTACTCCAACATGCGTTTTGGCCAATCTCATTTCAACACCACCAAGTGGTGCATTTTTGGTGGTATCCCCAGTAGGTGTGATCTCTAAGGGCGTAAAGAAGGGGGCATGGTTGAGCCCATAGATTTGTATATTAGAGAAGACCATTGTCTTGTCTCAAAATAAAGTAGAGTTCAAAGTCAAGACCAAAATAGGGCACTTATGAAGGTCAAATCTACTGATAACTACAATAGGCCGAAAGTACTACTTCTTTTAGGCCAACTTACGAACTGGTGGCAACCCACCAGCACCAGCAATATTAAATTTTTTAATAATTATTTTTTTGACAAAATGTCTATATTGGCAATTTTTTCCAAAACATAATACAATAATATATTTTTTGTATTTACAACAAATATGTACAAAATACAATCTATATATAGAAAATTTCCTCAAGCCTGCCGCTGCTTCCGATTAACGGCAGGGTTCCCAGAAGGCTGGCAGCGTTTCCTCTTTGGATAGCCAAGCTGACGCGTTGGCGGAAAAAGCTCCCCGCCCGCTGGTCTCCGGAGGTCTCGATCAATTTTGATGACAAGGTGCGAGCAAAACGGCGAGCTTCGGACCCCCACGGTCCCATGGTCTCGGCCGCAAAAGGCACAAAAATATAGTTGGGTCCAATCGATGCGTATTTTTTGAATTTTGAATTTTTCGCACTGGCCGCAGCTGCCCCTGCAGCTTTACAAGTCGCCGGTAAGTGAGATGGCGCGAGTGTATCGACACATGTGGCATCCCACACCAGCGACTTGCCGACACTCCAAGGGATCAAAGACATACCATCCGGTCTCTTGCCATCGCCCCGCGCAATACCGACTGGTTCCAGTACGGAAGGCACGTTAGCGACAACAAGAGCCCT
This sequence comes from Polyploca ridens, assembly GCA_951394255.1. Lineage (NCBI taxonomy): Eukaryota > Metazoa > Arthropoda > Insecta > Lepidoptera > Drepanidae > Polyploca > Polyploca ridens. Next base: position 271,688 of record OX596245.1, read on the forward strand.
GCGGATAATGTCATTAATAGCCGAGTGTCGTGATATTCGACCAGCACTTAGAGAGCACGAAAGCCCATGGTGGCCGAGCTCGTTGACGAGATCTCCGCAGCGGCAGCGATGAGGTTGATTGGTCCTGCAACCAAGACGAAGACAAATACACAGACTTAATGTTATACGGTCTAACATTGTTCCAGTATTTGTTGATGGAATAGCTTGTAGCCAGTGACCTGAGTCACTCTGAGAGACAGCTAACAAGCGCGCGCGGTTTGTATCTATAGAAAAGTTAGAAAATAAATTTTGCCAGGTTTTTTCACAAAGAGGCTTGTCCCACGCTCTCTGAGAGTGACTCAAGGTCGGAATATTTGTGCCTGGACAAGCTGCCTGCCAGGCGTCTCTAGCATCGGACAGGTAAGAAACCTCAACAGATCCAATAGAAGGGTCCAAAACAGAACTGACGAGGTTGCCCACACTGTATACCGAGGATAGAAACGCCGGTACTGATATGCTTGAAATTTTCCGCACTCCTAGGCCACCATAACACACGGGTAGGTTTTTGTATGTTACAAAATAAAATAAAATTGATGTTTCATGAATAGCCGCTTTGATACTAGTTGACTTATTATTACTAATTCTTTTGAATCTAAAATTGACTTATTAAAGTTTGAAAGCCAGCAATGAGGTTTATCTTTCAAATAGCTTATTCAAGTACCAACTAAGTAAATCAACTGTAAGTGAAGGTCCTCGCGACTGAATCCACGCTCCGTGTTCTACTTACACTATTATTGTAGTCAGAGATAAACGGGCGAAATCCCTTTGTGGTTCCACTGGCGCAGTTGATTGAAAGCGATTCCAGTAAATTATTCTAACAGTTAGGCAGTAAAGAAAAAGGCCTCCGCGCAATTACTCAAAGTGTGTGCTCTCTCGGCCCTCCTCAACTTAATGTAGTCAACGTAGAGCGCTTCGCGTCGCACACCGTCGCAACCGCCGCGCCGCGCCGCGCCGCGCCGCGCCGCCACTACACACCACATATACTTGGAAATATAATATTACTAGGATGGGTAATTAATCGAAAATAAAATACTTAAGTCTTCAAGCTATGTGGTAAATAACGTTTTTGCCATTACTCATCCAAAAGTGTTCGGCTTACCTACTTTACATAGGGCACCTGCCTATTTTCTTTGTGGCGCTCCGATCTGCCGACCCGTAAATTCTAATGCGTTGCTGGCTGTGCTAGTCCAAGAGCTGGTAGATATTTTTGGGAAGATGTTTCGGGCACTGTGAATATTCTTCAAAACGTCTTCTATGTGTCCGGTCGTTCAGACAGACGTCGACAAATAAACCGACTATCGAACCGACACTATTTGATGCATTTTTGTTTCAGCTATTATTTATTGCTAAATGACACCCACAGTTTCAACCGCGTGGCGCGTACGGTTTATTTTTTTATCATAATATAGATTTTTTTTCTTTCGAACCGGTGTGGTAGCTGCAGTAAAAATAGCCTACATAAGTGCCCTCCTGTAGCCTAAATTGAATAAATGGCTCTGACTTTATCATGCAATTAATTTGCGTGGTTTGAATTTTTTGTAGTGTGAGTGTGGTGGCCGCGGCGTCCGGCGGAGCTGCGCTGCGCTGCGCTGCGCTGTGGTGTGGCGTGGCGTGGGTATAATACATCACCGCGACTAATGGGGGAGCAAATCGAATAGAATCGGCACAATTGTTCGCTAAGTAGGATTTATTGGTGGAGTCGGGCCCGCGCGCCGCGGACTTCTTTCTTTCTAATAATTTTCTTATAAGTGTCACGTTACTGGCGAGAAGCATTAGACACATAGTTATAATATTACAGAGCGACTGTACTAGAGTGCGGTCCGTGAGCACGGATGGTTTAAATGCCTTGAAATGAAGTGCGCGTATCTACATAGTTTGAACGACAAAAATACATATAATTAAAGCCAATTCCTCGTTTTGTTGATACTTTTACCGATAACAAATGATAAGGAATTCATATCGATATTTTGTCTGGCTGTAAATCAACTAGTGTACGATATATCTGTGAATGCATCTATATGGAAACTGCTCACGTTACGCACAACGTAATTTCGTTAAGAGGAAACGCTGGTGGCGTTTGTTCCATACAAACGTAATCCTCAGTTTCCTCTCTGGATAATGACACTAGAGCTATGATTATTTTACCATGCAATCTGTAGGTACCACTGTATGTCTCTCAGTTGTGTTTTTCTCCATAAATTAATTATTATAAGAATTAGGAGCCTTCTAAAATGACAAAAACTGTCCATTTTTAGTGCCCTAATCAGACGTCCAGCAAACAAATTTGACGAATATAAAAAATAAAAGGAATACTGACAGACATAGCCAAAGCCCTTCTTATTATATTCTTGAAAAAATAAAATAAAACTATCCAGTATTGGAAGAGGAAACTCGGGATTACGAAATAGCGATTTCGTCTATGTTAAATAGGTATAATCGATCCAAGCTGCAGTTGTCTCTATCGTCCCTCATACATTTATATCCCAGCAATAGCGCGACAGCAATATATTTGTTAAATACCTATTTTTCAAATTTCATGCAGTCATCCTTTCCTCTTAACGTTATCTTAATCATCTATAAATATAAAATTCAAAGTCCTGACTGACTGACTGACTGATTGACTGATATATCAACGCACAGCCTAAACCGCTGGTCCTAGAGACATGAAATTTGGAGAGTATATTCTTTGTGAAGAGTAGGTATCCACTAAGAAAGGATTTTCCGAAATTCCACCCCTAAGGGGGTAAAATAGGGGATGAAAGTTTGTATGAAAGTCCGTCAGTTTCGATGTTAGGATCTTCAAATTTTGTGTTAAGGCTGAAGATTAAAAATTAATTGATACGTGTCTCAGCGTTTTTAATAATTCCACCCTCGAAGGGATGAAAAGCAGGATGAAGTTGTGTATGGGAACTCACTGATTGATATATCAATGCACAGCTTAAACCGTTGGTCTTAGAGACATGAAATTTGGAGGGTGTGTTCTTTGTGAAGTGTACGTATCAAATATGAAAGGGTTTTTCGAAATTCCACCCCTAAGAGGGTGAAACGGGGGCTGAATTTTCTGAGAAACATATTATTGCACACGTGAGTTTTTGGTTTTTTCATACGTTTTTATGATTGCATATTATACTTTATTTTGTAAATAAAAAAAAAGTATGAAAAAAAAGCCAATATATTATAGTAATCATCAGTCATCAGAATATAAAATTCCAAGTCCTGACTGACTGACTGACTGATTGACTGATATATCAACGCACAGCCTAAACCGCTGGTCCTAGAGACATGAAATTTGGAGAGTATATTCTTTGTGAAGAGTAGGTATCCACTAAGAAAGGATTTTCCGAAATTCCACCCCTAAGGGGGTAAAATAGGGGATGAAAGTTTGTATGAAAGTCCGTCAGTTTCGATGTTAGGATCTTCAAATTTTGTGTTAAGGCTGAAGATTAAAAATTAATTGATACGTGTCTCAGCGTTTTTAATAATTCCACCCTCGAAGGGATGAAAAGCAGGATGAAGTTGTGTATGGGAACTCACTGATTGATATATCAATGCACAGCTTAAACCGTTGGTCTTAGAGACATGAAATTTGGAGGGTGTGTTCTTTGTGAAGTGTACGTATCAAATATGAAAGGGTTTTTCGAAATTCCACCCCTAAGAGGGTGAAACGGGGGCTGAATTTTCTGAGAAACATATTATTGCACACGTGAGTTTTTGGTTTTTTCATACGTTTTTATGATTGCATATTATACTTTATTTTGTAAATAAAAAAAAAGTATGAAAAAAAAGCCAATATATTATAGTAATCATCAGTCAGAATATAAAATTCCAAGTCCTGACTGACTGACTGACTGATATATCAAAGCACAGCCTAAACCGCTGGTCCTAGAGACATGAAATTTGGAGGATGTATTCTTTGTAAAGAGTAGGAATCCACTAAGAAAGAGTTTTTTGAAATTCCACCCTTAAAATAGGGGACGAAAGTTTGTATGAAAGTCCGTCAGTTTTTAAGTTAGGATTATCAAATTTTGTGTTTAGGCTGAAGATTGCGGTCAAACACAGGCCTGTAAACAGTAAAAAAAGATTGAGAATTATTTTTTAAGTGTCACAGCGCTTTTGATAATTCACCCTCGAAGGGATGAAATGCAGGATTAAGTTGTGTATGAGAACTAACTGACTGATATATCAACGAACAGCCTAAAGTGCTGGTCCTAGAGACATGAAATTTACAGCGTGTCTTCTTTGTGAAGTGTAAGTATCCACTAAGAAAGGTCACGTGTATCACAGATTTTCCGAATGGGATTGCCTAACAGAGTCAATAGGGCTCACACAAGAAAAAAAAAACAAATGAGAGGGAGAGAGGGTACTTATAATGTTTGTTTTTGAAGAAAATATGTCATCTGTTTCCTATAGGCGACGCGGGCGAAGCCGCGGGCAGAAGCTAGTAATATATAAAATGATAAACTGATTGTTGATATATCAACGCACAGCCCAAACCGCTGGATCTAGAGATTTGAAATTTTGCACAAAGATACCTTATTCAGTGTAGGCATCCACTAAGGAAGGATTTTTGGAAATTCCACCCCTAAGAGGGTAAAATAGGGGATGACAGTTTGTATGCAAGTCCGTCAGTTTTGAAGTTAGGATCTTCAAATTTTGTGTTTAGGCTGACGATTAAAAATTAATGTATAGTTATCTCAGCGTTTGTAATAATCCCACCACCGAAGGGAAGAAAAGAGGGATGAAGTTGTGTATGCAAGTCCTTCAATTTCAAAGTAAACTTCACTAAATGTACTATTATACGGTGTAGGCATCCACTAAGGAAGGATTTTTGGAAATTCCACCCCTAACAGGGTAAACTAAGGGATGAAAGTTTGTATGCAAGTCCGTCAGTTTTGAAGTGAGGTTCTTCAAATTCTGTGTTTAAGCTGACGATTGAAAATTAATACATAGTTATCTCAGCGTTTGTAATAATTCCACCACCGAAGGGAGGAAAAGGGGGATGAAGTTGTGTATGCAAGTCCTTCAATTTCAAAGTAAACTTCACTAAATGTATTATTATACGATGTAGGCATCCACTAAGGAAGGATTTTTGGAAACTCCACCCCTAACAGGGTAAAATAAGGGATGAAAGTTTGTATGCAAGTCGGTCAGTTTTGAAGTTAGGATCTTCAAATTTTGTTATTAGGCTGACGATTGAAAATTAATGTATAGTTATCTCAGCGTTTGTGATTATTCCACCACCGAAGGGAGGAAAAGGAGGATGAAGTTGTGTATGCAATTCCTTCAATTTCAAAGTAAACGTCACTTAATATATTATTACACAGTGTAGGCAACCACTAAGGATTTTTGGATATTCCATCCTTAAGGGGGTAAAATAGGGGATGCAAGTTTATATGAAAGTCCATCAATTTCGAAGTTAGGACCTTCAAATTTTGTGTTTAGGTTGACAATTGAAAATTAATTTATATGTGCCTCAACGTTTTTGATAATTCCGATCCCGAAAGGGTAAAAAGGGGGATGAATTTGTGTATGGAAGTACACTAAATTTATTATTTAAGCTTATGGTTATAAACTAACGCAAGGAATATCGGTGTTGTTGGAGTTTGAACCCTTAAGGAGTGAAAAGGGGGATTAAATTTAGTATATGAAGTTCTTTATTTTCGGAGTGAAAATTCCAAAATTTATTATTTCGGCTTATGGTATTGGCGTATTGAAATGACTCACCTAAACAACATCAGGAAAAAGAGAGGAATCGGTATTAAGACAAAGATCCGGTTAATACGAGCAATGGTATTCCTCATTTTCATGTATGGAGTGGAAGCGTGGACTATACTGGCCCGAGAAAGAAAAAGGATTGATGCATTCGAGATGTGGTGCTGGAGACGGATGTTGGAAATACCTTGGACCGCTAAACGCAACAATGCATCAATCCTATCGCAGCTTAAAATTAAAACACGATTGTCCACCATATGCCACCAACGTATTTTTTCGTATTTCGGCCACATGGTGCGCTAAGGCGATGAAAGTTTGGAAATCTGATCATAGTTGGGAACACGGAAGGAAAACGACTACGCGGTCGTTCACCAACAAGATGGTCCGATCAAGTAAAAGACTCATCGTCCTCCAAGTTTTACAGAAACCAGAAGACAGAAACCAGTGGAGGCAGATCATTCGCTCTAGAAGCAAACCCGATGTTGACCACGATCCTCAGACATGAGGGAAAGAGAGATAAGGCCTCCAAAATTGTGCTGTGGAACTAGATTACAAGTAACAGGTCTCCGCCGCAATGTTATGGAGGCGAAAATATTTACTGGTTCTGCCAGAAGAGAAACAGTCTTCTTGCCGCGTATACCATTGATCCCAAATCCGTTTGAATTTAAAAGATAACAGTTCCTAATTAAGGTTTGTAGTCACAGGGAAAAACTCTGAAATTTGCTAGAGTTGATTTGTGGCAGGACTGTTTCAGTTTTATGTGGCATCCTCGCATATGATCTACCTGAACTTTTGTCAATATCACACGTAGTGGCGGACAATAGCCATGAACACAGCTCTATATTGTTACAATGATTAATATCTAGAAAAAAGAAATAATCTACGCGGACGAAGTCGCGGGCTATAAAGCTAGTCACTCTATAATATTCTAACTCTATGATTAGACACTACACCTTTACTTTAGTATGCTACGCAACTACGACGTAGCATACAACCGTTCGTAGCATCTCGTAGCATCTCGTAGCGCACTAATGTTGCGATCCATAACAACATTCAGCTGCAGCATGGAGCGTTTATTTTATTTTATTTTATTTTATTTTATTTTATTCAGGACAACAAACAGAATGACAATAATTGGTTATACATGGTACAAGTTATAAAAATATTATCAAAGTCAAACCAACTACGCTATCCACAGATTAATTAATTTAGTTTTTGATTAAGTATAACATTTCTATTGATTACTTCACACTTTAGCAATGATAGACCTTGGTTACCTTTTCTTTTAAAAAACAGTCATTACTGACTATAAAATAAACTGTATAAATATAGGACCTTGTAAAACCACATTTAAAGCAACCAAATGATATTCTTATTCTTATACCATTCTTTAAATGATAAACTTCTACATAATGAATAATATTTCCAAAGTACTATGCTGTAGTATTGTAACTATTTGTAACCATACAACCTCTTGCTTCATCGGTTCACATCATACCTCAATCCAATCACTGTCGACATATTTATTATAATTTCACATAAAAATGGTTTTGGTTCTATTATCCGGCTATTTTTCACATGAATAGCCCAGCGATCGTCTGCAGTTTATACAGGGTGTCACAAGATGTAGCGTCAATCGGAAGTCCAGAGTTAGAGTGACTTTACAAGTACCCGAATCATCCCGTGTATGTTCTGCGATTCGTTGTAGTCTTAGAGTTATGACAATTTTTCATGTTTTTTAAACAAACTCTGACTGAAAAACATATTTGATCATAGTGACTTTAATAGTTGCCATACATTTGTGTGATTTATTTTTCTTAATCGGCTGAATAGTGAACCTTGTAATATTTGGTATCAGAGATGTAATCATTGCGTTTACAAAAATATTGAATTGTTATTCGGATTTCACAGATATTCATGATATTTTACCAGTACCACGGATAGTCATTCTTATGTCTATATATGGTCAACACAGTAAAGAAAACAGTTGTTGAAAACAAAATGTTTTAATAAATAGGAAAAGTTCAGTCAGACTGGGACAACAGCGGGATCTCTTACAAAGTTACAACACAGTTCTATGTACAACAATGAGCCCTGTAGCAGAGCTCCGCGGACGACGCGAATGGCTCAGAACACGACGCGAGCGGCTCACAACACGAAACGAGAGCTCAGACCGTGGTTCGAACCACTCAGAGCGCGTCGTGTCGCCGCAACGCCGCCACCGCCGCCGGCGTGAAGTACCTGCCGAGAGCAATAGCGTCAGTGTCACCGTCATCCTTTGTGCAGCCACTACCAGCGGGGTCATGCGGGCCGAGGGCTCTTGTATAACTTGTTCACTATGTTAAATGCACCCAGCGCAGATATTAGATTTAAAAAAGGCAGTCTAATGTCTGTGGGTCCGATACAGATCAGTGGCATCGACCGGCCCTGTCGTTGAGCATCTTCCGCGAGGAAGATACGGTACTACTGCAAGCTGCTGCTGGATTTACAATATCGCCAAGGTAAGTCTAGTTTATGAGATATTTCAATGGTAAGTTTACAATCAAGATCATTCTGAAAAAAGCGTAAATCCAGCCTAGCGAGTGTTTCATGCATTCGGTCCTGCCGCATGCCGTCCTGAAGCTGCGAGCGCTGAAGCCATGCGAGGAGGGGGAGGGGGCGCTAGTTCCGGGGCCTCGCTCTACTATATTACCGGCGCTATGATCCGGCCGATACTATCATCGTCCCTCTTAGAAACGGTGGCTTTGTTGAAAACAGAAAACATCTAGTTTACTATGTATACACCGATAAAAAAAATTATAATGATTTTATTAGTTTTATTTTTTTAATATTGTTAAAGAACTTGTGTAATTCACGAGTATGGTCCCTTTGGCCTGTGAATGATATTGATAAATTTGTAATAACTACGTACTATTGAAGGTTGTGTAAGTTGCATGTCGCTAATTTACGCAACCATCAATTTGCGTAAAAAATTGAATAACAAAAGAATCAGTCGACATGTCAAGTTATTTCCTGTGGATCAAACAAGTCAAATCAAACGACACAAAATAAAATTAAAATCTTCATAACTATAGTATTATTATAATAATACAGTTGAAATGTGATTTTGATAAATCAATAAAATATAGTTTATGTTTATTTTTAGTACAAGTGTGTCAAATAAAGAACATAAATCGCAACTTTAAGGACAAAGGGTCACTTCTGCATATTAGAAAGAAAAGGTTTCCGAGAAAAAAGCCATAAATTGGGGAAAGGGTACCAAAAGTGACATTATAATAACAAATCGCTAACTGATATATAGCAGAAGTGACCTTTTTTTAAAGGAGAATGACCGTTTTCTAAGGGGAGTTGGGCCCACTTCGATTTTTTTTGTGTCACAATGATTTATTTTTTATTTTGTAGAAAAAATACTATATTTTCATAATCAGTAAACAGTTTTAATTTTCTGACCCGGGTTTACGAGTATTTTTCTTTTTTCTGATGCAGAATTTAAGATTATTAAATGCAAAAAAATGGTTATTTACATACTTTGTTTTATTATTTCAATGGTTTAGAAGTAGTTAGTCAGTAATGCCACTAAAAAAATCCATTTGTGTTTATTTTAATGTTTTGCGAAAGATTAAACATAGGTATGCTAGACTTTTTGGCGGGAACTTGCAAAGTCACGTAGCGTTTTCGTTTTATTTCCATAAATTCCTGTATTTTGAGGTTTATTGCATATTATCAGTGGAGTTTTATCCAATATAGATAAATCTATGTGCACTAGTGAAGTGAAACGAATTATGCATATTGTGAGTTTTCAAGTTGTCCTCATAAATAATATTTCGTTGCCAAACTTACCTATTAAAAATATAACTCGACACTAGCAAAAATAAGTCCTCATAAAAAGTTTGGTTGTCAAACTTACCTATTTATAATATAACTCGACACTGGCAAAAATAAGTCCTCATAAAAAGATTTAGTTGCCAAACTTACCTATTTATAATATAACTCGACACTGGCAAAAATAAGTCCCCGTAAAAAGGATTTGGTTGCTAAACTTAAAACTAAGAAGATTTTATTTTTCATAAAAAAATATTTTATGTTACTTGTGTACTATTATTTTAATCATAATATACTGTTGGGAAAATAAATAATCATTGTCATCAAACACAATTATTATTTAAGGTCAATAAAAATAAAATGTGTAGGTATTTGGCATTTCTGCTGCATTAACCGACGAATATATCTAATATCACTCTCGTAATCTCGTTTCATCATTACTAGCGTTATTCAACAGAAAAAAAACTATATATGTAGCTGGTTTTTAACTACGATAAACCGAATTTAACACCTGGCAACATTCGATATTAATAAAACTGTGATCCGTATTGCGTACGGTTTCAGATATCTGTGGTGCGGAAGGCGTATAAGTGTAAAGGAATTCAAGCGAATATATTATTAATTCTGTTTTTAATCCTCGGGTTAGAAAAATATCAATATTTTGTGAGTGAACATAATAAAATAAGACTTGATTTTTGAATCATATTTGATTAAGACACTCGATGACACAATAGTGGGCC